>CM017562.1:11834639-12022139 GCA_007844125.1 Sinonovacula constricta
GTTATTATTTTTATTCCATAAAATGCAGAAGCCTTGTACAAATGCAGTCATAACTGGGACCAACAAACGTTTACTATTTGCAAAACTCAATTTAATTTTCAATATTTGTCCAAGTAAAGTAGCTGTCGATATTTCAATAATTGATTCAAAGACACGGACACAATCTCTACTCCAAAGAAGAAAACTGTAAAATGATTGAGCTATAATATCTGTATAATAATTTTCTTGATTGATTGATTGAAAAGTGTCGGCTTGGTGGCATACCCTTTGTAAATGTCAGCCTAACCTGGAATGACAATGTTCACACCTTTGAGAAGGAACAATTCACTATGGGTATTTTAATCTTGAAATTCTTTGACAACTGCAATACATTTGCACTTGAATTTGTACTTATCGTGTAGAATGCTGTATAAAAACATTCTTCTGTCGGACCCTTTGGCCTTCATGCTCAACTGGGGAGTTATGAACATGTTTTGTACCCGGATGTACAATGCACGAACAAGAAAGGTCACGACAACGCATTTTGAGGTACCCCGCGACAACTCAGCATTGGTCTGAAAGGTCTTATCTGTTATCCGGCGAAAGAGCAAGTTCAACGTGACAAATTCGTTTATTTCTGTAAAGGTTACTAAAGGTTTACATACGCCACAATCGGTTATCGAAACTGCCAATGCTATAGTGGGGTTTTAAAATTAAGTACCCGCCAATTTAATTAATCATAAAGGCTTGAAGACGAGATGTAGTTGAGAGAAATTGAGTCCATGTTTGAAGATAGTGACGGGCGAGGGTCAAGTGTGGCCCAGAGGTAATTTTGGTTGAGCAAACATGTGGACTGTCTGTACAGTGGTCTACACCTTAAGGTTGAAACAGACTGCTTCGTCTGTGGGTATTTATGTTGTAAGGTATAATATGTTTTGTGCAACTTGTTGTTAAGAAAATGAACGCAACGTGCAAACTGCAACATTAAGTAAAACGCAATTTTTCGTTGCTTTTTTGTTGATGCTGAACCTCGTTGAGGGGGTGGCGTTGACAGGGGCAAACGTGCAATAGGGATTAATTATGTACGCAATATTGAACATCATTGTATTTTTAACAAGATATACGTTGCAAAATACAGATTAAATTTTAAATTTAGAGCGGCAAAAAGATTGTTTTAAAGAGATTTACCGAACATTTTAAGCCTTTATATTACCTGTTTATATACAATGTAAGTTATAAGTAATAAAAAGGTTTATTTTATAACGCCCTGACGTCATAAAGCAGTCACAAATATACGATGGCTTGCTATTCTAGTCAACATAACATGTGCGTTCTATTCATGTCTATATTTAGCATCATCTAATTCATATAAACTGTCCTATTATATTTTTAATGGTATATCACTGGATCTGACGCATTCTATAAAATTAAAATTGCTACCAAATACATGTCTGCCTTAAAATGTTATCATGGAGGGCTGTTATCATCAAAAACTATATCCATTTTATCCACTTTAACCCAGCAACGAGCGACGTTGTAGCAACTCAGAGGCACACGTGTGAATGCGTTGACTTGACGTGTTATCTCAAATTATAATGCCCTAAATTGAAGGTTTATCAGTTTTCTGAAAAGTTCAAGAGCACATTTCCCTCAAGTTATATTTTCATTTACAAAGTTGCAAACTTGGTTCTTGATCCCTTGCCCACTACTAGCAACACGCCACTTTTGTATACTCATTCTAAATACACTAGGAGGATTTTAAACTTATTTTTGTTACATTGTACCGACGCAGTTTTTGGTCATATTGGCGACTTACAGATAATTATTGGTGGAGGAAAATCCTAGATTTATGTCTGGGTAGATCCACCGGAGCACCGCAGTATAGCAGGACACTGGTTTGTAAAAAGCCGGATAATCCTATCAACTTCATATGGTTGTTTATGTTGTTGTTTTTTATAATCCTCATAGCAACACCAAGGCTTTTTGGTTGATGAAGACCACAGTCACATGTCTGGTTAGAACCACCGGTGCACCGCAAGTCAGCTGGAAGACTTTCCCACACTAAGTACTTTGCCCCACCGAGAGCGAACCCACGCAGTGAGAGGCTTAGCAGTCAGAGGTGTTACAAATCGGCGACTCTACCACTACGCCACGGACGCCCTCTGGCTGTTATGACAGGGTTATCTTCTTTATAAAAACACTGTGGCTTTATGTTAAAGATGTAGAACCTTTTGCTTGCTTTTTTTAATTAATTAAATTTATTTCACAAATATTCTGAACAATTCATCATAATTGGACTTCTCGATTTTTGGGTATATTTTACAACACAATATTCGAGTCACATTTGAGGTTCATACTACATAGTGTGATCAGAGGAAAAAATGTTGCCGCTACAACAAATTGGAAAACAACCCGAAGTTTCTAAACATTGCAGTTTCTGGTCTAACATATTATTTTAATTATCAGTAGGTTTACCAATATAAAAATATGAGAAAGTCCTATTAGTTTGGCAGCATATATTGAAATTAAAAAGCAACAACTAACAAACAACACATGGCAAAGATATTCAAATACCAGTCATTTATAAAAGTTGCAACAAAACAGTTTTATAAAACAGTGCAAACCAAACAGTTACTGCCATAACAGTCAGTCGGCAAAAGGGCCAACTGGGGTGCTTAAACCGGCTTTACAGAGCTCTAACCTCGCACTTCCTGATGGGTTTCTCAAGTGCTAACAGTGAAAAGAGAACATCAATTTGAACAAAACTGTCCAATCCAAGTGATAGCGTATTCAAGAAGCTGTTCCATGGGCCTGGCTTTCAACAACTCTTGAGCTTAAATTATTAACCGTGGTGATTTTGTTTAGTTTTATAGTACCAACCAACCAAACAACACTGTACTGTGGCCAGTCTTATTCATATTATTCTAATAGAATTTTCAGCGATTATTCTTGGCCTAAAGTTTATTTCCGTTTAGATAAACACAAATGCAATGATTTCGAGGTATAAAGCCTTTTTATGAATACGCTGCATTCGGTTAAAATGTTTGCACGTGCATGCTAATTGAAATAAGATAAAACTGCAAATAGTTCCATATGCAAACGTAAACACTAATCTGAAACCTTTATTAAAAACCCCTATTTGATATGATCTGTAAAGATTGTTCCCATCCAACCCAAAGAATCTTGTCTGATTAAATATAATGACGTCGTAGAGATTTTCTCTACACTGGCCTACTTAATATGTTTCATTATGTCTTAAACACCAATCAAAGAAACCTATGTTGATACACGTTTTAAGTGTTTCATGGCACGATTGCATAATCTAAATATTTTTGCAATATGAAATACGTCATGCCATGTGTCTGTTATTACTTATTATATAAGGTTTGTTCTCGACAAAGGCGCGAAGACACAGAAGGAAGTTGCTTTTCTTTCGACGTTGAATAGAGTGAATAGAAATTGTATTTGTGTAATGAAACAAATATAAACACAGTGATAGCAGTCTGGCAAATCTATGTTAAGTCAATATTTGGTGTTTGTGGAAGAATACTGACGAAAAACGATAAACCAAATGGAAATATGTCGGTCGTAACGAAAGAATGAGCAAACAAGCGACAGATGCATTTCCCTGTATTTATCAAAAGAAAGTAGACTTGAGATTTTTCGATTGCTTATACTTTTTACAAATTTTTTTCTGAAATCATTATGTTCAAACTGCTAAGAAAGAAAACAAGAAAACCGACTTAATGTGGAGTAACTTTGTGCTGTTTTCAAATAATTTCATTTGAAATTGAAGTTTTATATACATGCAAAATGTTTAATACACGAAAGACTATTTGAAGGCTCTTTGTCTTTAAGCCTTCTGAGAACGACTGAATGAGCTTTTCATTTCAATTATCACTTGGTTGTTTCGTGCAGAAATAATGTATTGTTTGTTTGTTTTTGTTTTGTTTTTCTTTGTTTTTTCGGGGCCTTGGGGTGGGGTTGTGGGGAGGGTGTGAAGGGAGGGTTATCGTCCCACCAACAGTATTTTAGTTATCAGGAGATGGTGTCCACCTGAAGCAGATATAATGACAGAAATGATTTAAATCATGCAAATAATTATTTATTTTTGTTTAAAATTTTTTAAGACATGAATTTTGTATGTGTAAAGCAAAAGTAAGTGAATTTGACAGTCTTTGGACAGTTGTTCATTCAAAAAACAACACTTGCTGTTACCACTTCTTCTTCCAAGCAATGACTTACAGTGACGCTTTACAAAGGAATATGAAGAAACTATAACATTGCGATGTACCCAATAGTTGCTTTCAACGAAAGCACGCGTTCAAAAACAACCGACCTTATAAATTAAGAAAGGAAACACGCGATTGACCTAATGTACCACGTACTGATAAACGCATGCACTGATGAAAGGAGCAACTTAATTTATGCACCGAGTTCACAATGTCCAATTATACGGAGAGTTGAGCAAATTCCATTAAATATTTATTTCCTTTCTCTCCCTTTATGCTGTATTTGGTATCAGTGTGTCTCATACCACTATTAATGTAACTCTGTAATTTGTTGGGAAGCGGTGTCTTGTACAAAATGGTACCTCTGCACTAATACTCCCCTTACTCAATGACTCAAAAAAAGCCACACCAGACTTTAGGCTATTTTTCCCTCTAATATAGAACAAACTGAATATAATTAAATTACAACTATAAAATCCAGTTCACACTACGGCCATTGTACCGCTTGTATACGTTCTAATTGTCAATGATGTAAGAATAACGGCGATGTGTACCATACAAAGAAGGACACATAAATAGCTATAGAAGGCGCCAAATAGCCAAACGAGTAAAGAGCGGTGAATGAGTTGTAAAATGGTGTGAGAAGAAACGTTGACAAAAGGTTAAGAGAGGAGGCTAATATCTCCCCCAAACAAGTGTTGGTCATATCATGGCCACTAATACACGGGCTTTAATACAGCGAACTGCAGTGTTTACCTATGTCGGGGTAGGATGGGAGCTTCTAACTTCCTAAGTGATTCTTTATTGAATGGCCGTGATTACCCATGTGTGATGATCGCAGGAAGAGATAGCGCTGATCACGGTGTAAACCAGGGCTTTCCAAATAACGGAGATTATACCTAAACTGGGGGCGTTCATTGTCAGTCATAAATGGCAATTTGTCTTAAAGACAGAGACTGTAGGAGATGATTTTCGTTCTTTGTACGTGCTCGTACATACGTGAGTAGGGACTGAATTTGATACGTGAAGCGAGACTGTGCAAACTGGATTAAAAGTTGACCACGTTGTGGGCATAGCGAGTAAGACAGATATAGGTAATGGGTGAGTAGTGATACGTGAAATTGTCTGGCCGAAATATATTTTAATGGGAAAAAACATCGTCGGATAAGTGATTTTCGACGTTTGGTGTGTTTATTTGACGGACTAAGCAGAGATTTACAAAGATAACTTACATTACTGATATGATCACCTGGCTGAGCAACGATTTCTAAATTTCAGTGACGTAGGACTGTGGCATGGGGCGTTAAAATTGTGTGAGAAAAGACAATAAACATTCATTAATATGACATAAGTGCAAACGTTTGCTTATGTAAGGAAACCCACATCCTGTGCATATAGAGCAGTACAATCGTCATTAAGTAACAATTACATTTAAATTGGCAAGAGTTGTAAACAACCCTTCTTCGAGTTACCTGTGCAAATATGAACACAGAATACAGCCACCTTACACGGAAAGACGAATATTTGCATAATCAGAAGTCGCTAAAATGAACAATTTTCTGAATCCATTAAAATGAAGAAAGGCAGTGTATTCAATTGACATAGTTGTACAGCTATCGGGTTGGACTGAATAGAGTAGACTGTAGGCAATCATAATATATCGGGGACGTGTAGCCTTGCGCTGTTGAGATCGTTGTGGGACAGCCTTGACGAAATCAATATATCGCCTTTAGTTGTAATTAAGTAAAGAAGGATTAGAGCCGAATGAGGGATTAATAATTGATACGACTGCAAAGATCAAGCAGAAACGATACCTGCCACAGTGAAGTCAGTGTTCGGTAAAGACGGTGGTATGTAAACATCGACAGCGTGTGTATGGAGAGAAGTGCAGTGAGTTTCGTGGAGTGAAGAAACCCAAGAAGTTATCTAAACGTCTGCATTGTGGATTTTTGAGCAACCTTGATTTGTGACAAAAGACGTGTTATTACAGTTTTCATGTATGAGTTTGTGTGAAAATACACTTTACCTGGGATGGAATGAATTCGTTCGTGTAATGACAAATTTAAATTTGTTGAAAATCTGGACCAAGATATGATACACCGAAAAAAGAGAGCAAGTGAATTCTCCTTTGAAGAAAAAAAGGCTTCTACCCATCCTTTGTGATTTCCGTTTTTTCAAACGAAAAGGGGCCTATTATTAAAGATAAGATAATTACTCATGACTGGCATACTGGACTGGTGGATAGTAATTAACGATTTTATGGCTTCTGGCATAATTTGTTTTCGCTAGACAAAACACCACTAAACAACAACAGTATCTGATTGCATACATTGTTAAAACTATTCATTTCATCTCGGCGGGGTTACGGATAATCAATAGGACAGCCAGGTATGATACCCATAAAATAAGTGATTTTATGTATTTGAACAATATTATTACACTCGACCCAGGATGTTTTGTATTGTGGAATTGCAGTGTACTCGAATGTGATTAATAATAGCAATGAAATAGACTGTAGAGAATGAGGACATCATCTTGTGTATGCATAGCCAATATCGTTATTGCGTTACCCATGCGGAAGGATATTATTAGTTTCTTACGTTCACATTAAGAATATGTCCGCATTTTAATGACCGAACACATGTTGCGTGTTAACACACGTAGGCTATACATTAAGGAAATATGTGTCTTTATTAGTTATTCATATTCAGTCGTGTGTGGGAATAATGAAACACAAACACGGGTTGGATTAATGTAAAGCGGGTAGCAGTGCATACATAATGATTTATTGATAACAATGGATGTAAACCCATCCCCGGAAGATCGGTCCAGAATTCTATTCAACTGACGCTATTTAGTTCCCCAACATTTGAGTGTTGATTGCGGATTTAGTGTGAAATACAAACCGAAGTCGAAGTCAACCGAAAATTTGGACTGCGTGTGAAACATAAACCAAATTTTGAGGATTTAGTGTGAACTGTTGAGCAGTATAAGCCGTGGATGGGCTTTTATTCTTTTTACTTAGGATAGTTTTTAATGTATATTACGTTCATAGCCTCTCGTGAGCTGTAGATGGCAGTGTCGAGATAACAATGAGGCCGTGATAAAAAGACTCGTCACAATTGTATGGAACGTTTACTGAGAGCGGTATGTTTACATTTCATCTCTGTCGCTTGTCGATGAACAATTCCATTGTGTGTTTTATTACTATCGTTTCAACAGAAGCTCTGCTTTCCTGTTTCCTACTGCAGTCCAACGAGAGACACCCGTCAGATGACAGATTCGCGGTGGCCTTTCATTTCAACCAGACATGCCTGATAAATGACGATTATCGCACCCTATATTTTTTGACGAGACATCTAGACGTGTGTTGTTATGTGAGCTGATAAACCTGTACAAGGCATATCTTATCGATTATGCACACATTACGCACGTATGTGTGAGCGTTTATGCCATACAAAAACAATTTGAGTCGACTCTGAAAGTAGTGATGGCATGGTTATTGTGGACACGAGAGGACCGGAGCTGATGAATTGCTTAAAGGGGAAACTGTCTGACTCAAGGACTATGCCATGGGTACTTCTTACATGATTACAAGTGCTGTACTACTTTTGTTGGAGATAATCCTGCAATTGTACGTCGTGGTGATCAGTAGTCGAGAGTCTGGTGGCATATTCGTGGCTTTCCTCGCTTTCATCATCCTTCCCGTCATCGTAGTCAACTTTGTATCTGCTATCCAAGTGACGAAAACCAAGGATTTCACAGGCAGGAGAGTTGCAAGAATTGTGTGCATCTTATTTCACTCTTTTCAATTCGGGCTGTTCTGGAGAGCGCTTAAGCTAGCAATTCTTTATGACAAAAAGGATTGGTCGGATTATCTTAACATGCGACTGTTCCACTGTGGATTCCAGTCTTTACCATTCGCCGTGACGTTGTCCCACACGATGTTTAAGAATGACGTCAGAGATGCTGCTCATGTTATTACGGTGATTGTGACGTTAGTTTCTGCAGCTGTGACGTTGACGCTTTATCGAACCGGAAATAAAGTTTATGAACCTGGTGATTTTGACAGCAATAAAGCTAAGAATATTAGGAAACATGTTGGTGTTGTGTTCCTTGGAATAAGTACAGCATTGATGCTTTTATCTAGATGTGGTTCCATAGTGTTGTTTTCTATTGTGCAACCAAAATGGGTGGCTCTTCCTGTCGGTCTCCATTTTCTTATTCACGCTGCAGCTGTCTGGTGTCGGACGGATTGCGGAGAAGGAAAAGTGTTTGTTTGTGCTACCAAAATTTTATGTTTGTCTTTTGTCAATATTTTCGATATGACCGGAAAAGATTACGATGGTGTGAAGTGTTCATATGTGTTATTTTACACTGCCCTGTTGGTAGAGAATTTAGTGATGAGTTCTTTCTGGATGTTGACATCTGATGCTGGAGAAATGCTCAGGCTTATGACAGTGCTGGTTGTGATTATGTGCTTTATAGTTGGAATTATCATGAAATTCGCCAGTTGTGGATGTATATTCAACGTAGAGTCAGATATACTTAGCGATGCATTTAACAACCCGGAACTAAAAGAGGAGAAAGAGTTTGGAACCAATATAGAAGTCACACAAAACAAATACATAAAACCTGATTATGAAGAAAACGAGAGACCGTTTATGCAAAGACAGTTAGCACAAGAGGATATGCGTGTTAACGATACTAGTCTAGCTGCTGTAAATAATCGAGCAAAAAGCCCGTCTTTGGGTAAATTGTCTAATGACAAAACATCATCAACTTCATCACACAAGGTGCTTCATACATACGATAACCAAGCGTTCACAAAATCTCAGGGAAATATTTCAGTATCGTTAGGCACAGCAAATGAGTCTCATTCAAGGTCACGTGGTAGCCACGAGAGGTCACGTGATAGTCATAAACGTTCACATGACAGTAAAGGCAGCAAGTCACGAGACAGCAACAAACTTTCAAATGATAGCACAAAGAAAGCAAGCAGTAGGCGTTCTCGTGAAAGTAAAAACATATCGTCTGATAGTGCTGACCGTAAAAAGAAACATAAACCTAAAACTGGTACACCGACCTCATTTGACGAGATTGATTATTCATTCGATATGTACGAACCCTCATTGACAAGTACCATTGATAATAGTGAAAGAACAAAAATGAGGAATAGACAACGTCTCAAAGTGTCTGATAAAAGCATACTTGCTACTGCAGAGGTGCTACAAACGCCGCTACAACAGCCAAAGTTTAATGGTCCGAGTCACATGAAAGCCAGCAATGCTGATCTTGCTTCTTCAAATAGCAGGTATAGCAGAAATACAAATACGTTAAACGGAAGTGTGCAGAATTATCGTTACAATGGTTTCAATGATCCATATAGAGAAAAACGTTTAATGGAACTTGCTCAACAGAAACAAGCCTTCTATGAAAGACATAAAAAACATTGTCCACATAAGTTGAGGGATAGGTTTGCGAATTTTTCACTCGACTCGTCCGAGTTATACCCATCAATGACGTCAGATACCTCCAGTATGACGTCAGCATCCGTGTATCATCCGGACATACCGTTTAGCAATAACAAAAAGAGACAGGGTAACAAACATAGACGTAATAAGAACAGAAAGCTACCCAACAGTACATTCGCATTGAATGACGGGTATTCAACAGACGTGTCGAATTCGGATTACTTAAGTAGTTTGAATGACTTTTCCATGACGGACTCCGCGTCTTGGACGGAGTCTAGTTCGAGTTCAGATGGAGCATTAACATGGCCGCCGTCGCACAGCTCGAATTTGCTGAAGATGTATAACATTCCGGACAAGGTGTCTTCCCAAGACAATGTAATGTTATGGCTAGACACGATGGAGTCTTGCATGTCGGAGAACGATACATCCTTCTCGACCATGCGAGAACCTTCCATAGCCAGTGAAACCGACATTAGTCTCAGTGCTATGCAGACATTTGAGGTGAAAAAGGAGAAAAAACGGTTCCGGAAATTGCTTCCTAAACCTAAAGACGTTATTTTAAAATTTAGGAGTTTGAACTATAAAGGTAAAGAGAAAAATTTGCGGGATCGACCATATCCTTTGTCAAAAACTAGCTCCAAAGCACAATCGAAGGATGCGAGAGGTCAGAAGAAAGAGATCCAAATCAAGGGAGATAACTCCCATATGAAGACATTTAATGGTACGACAGAGTTACCTGCCGTGCCCCTTCCTGTCGATAGTGTTCAAGAATCCGTTGTGTAATTGATTATATTTGTTGATGTTATTGTATGTAATTTAACTAGAATAGGTATTTTTATGAAATTATCAAACATGTGTAGTAATTTTGATAAAGACATTTTTACTGTAAAGTAACGAAGCAGCATTAAATGATTTATTTTATAGTTATTTTGTGATTTTATTTTGCTACACAGGTAACAAACATGTTACTTAGTTGCTTAACTTATACAATAATAATAAAGGCCCTAGATTTTTATCATTACGCTTGAACCAGTTAAGATTTCAGATTACTACTGTTACAAAAGATGACATACATTTTGTTTGTAATTGTTAGAACAAAAGTGCGCATAAAACAATTTATTTGCATCGAATGATACGTTGCTACATCAAAATATGCCCCCAAAATGGAACAATAACAAAAGTTAACGTACTATGTGTACACTGGTTATAATAACTGCCTCGTTATCCTGCCCACCAAAGAAAAACCTTTCAGCAACAACAAACATTTAAATGAGTTTAATTAAGGAGTTGCACGTTCTCATGTAAGAATAAATTTTTTGAAATGACTAGGTTTTTTAAGTGAAAATACACTAAACTCCTAAATAAATCAGACATTTTGTCTTAAGATAATTCATGAATTTTATCAGATTTTCATGAATTTGGCGAGGCTCTTAATATCACTGTATTCCTCTAACATAAACATTCTGCTATCATTTCATAGTGGTTTATTTAACACGAAACCTTTGTTTGACAATTTATAAACACTGGTTTTCATTGTCACAAAATGTAACTACTTTTCCGAAGCAGTGAATACCTCATTGCTTGCTGCACTTTCATAAATTTTATTTATTTATTATTTAAAGCGACATGTTCACAGTTTTGCGTAGGTATCTGACACAGAATCGCAAAATCCTCACTTTAAACGTACTTAACCTATTGCGTCACTATTGATCCAAATAGCGTTTGTTTATGACAGAGGTATACACATGTCACGCATGCGCAGTTCGGCGATGTACTAGATTGTTGATCTTAAAACGGCTAAACATAATTGAAAATCTTTGATTGTCCCAACTAATAGACACCATCTTCCGAAGGGCAGAATTTTTAAATATAAATTAAAGGTGGTATGCGAAAATTTGCCTTTATCGATTACATGCAGCAATATCTTACCATTACTTTGGGAATGGGGGCATTATTTTCGAATAAATTCATACTTAGTCTAAAAAAACACGATTTTTAATACTACCAATATTGTTAGACAGTATACAATGCAAACAGAATCAATCTAAATGTTCATTCTTTCCAAATCTATTAATTACCGCGATGGTGATCTCTACTAAAAAGGATATCAACGTCAGAGCGGACTACCCGGACGACGATATAGCGTGAGTAAGTTGCCACGTGGGTTTCTTAGTTTAAAATTAGCTATGCCTGCAACAGGGCTCAGATAGGAAAAACCTCTTTGCAATTTCGAGTGGGGATTTATGTTTCGCTGTTTACACATATCTATATGAACAACATTTTGCAGGATTTTTAAGGAAACAACTTATTTGGTTATTTAATGTTTGCATCAATGATTTTTTTTCAAATAATAAAGAAAGTCAATGGTACTTAAAAAGTTCTGCAAAATGCTGTTCATTGAGGTCTTAGATTTGTGTGAACAGTCAAACATAAACCCCCAGTTGTCATTGTAAACAGGTATTTCCTATCTGAGCCACGCTGCAGAGATAGCTATTTTTTAAACTAAGAAAACCATGTGACAACTTGAGATTAGGTTATATCGTCACCCGGGTAGTCCGCTCTGGCAGAGATCACTATCGTGCTTTGTTGAACCGGAATTTTCACACATACTAATATGTCACATGTGTGAAGAATTCGTTTGAATTCCTTACAACTTGTGTGACAAATACGTACGAATATGTCACTCATTTGTAAAATACAGTTCAGAACCCATACCTTCATTTAAAAAAAAAAATACAAATTCCTCACATGTACAAAAAGGTGGAAAAACATTTGCTAAAATTTTGTTCAAACGAAATTTTCACACATTCTTAACATCTGTTAGTGACACGTAGACGGATCAATGGGAGGGCGTTTTATGCTTCTCTGAGTGAGGAGAATATATAGTCGCCTGTGTCGTCCGTCGTTGTCTCATTCGGACAATCGGTCAGTCCGTCCGTCCGTCCGTCCGTCCGTCCGTCTGCATTTAGTTATCTCCATCGGTGCTCAGGAAATATCAAAGATACAGAGATGTAATTTTGCACAATGATAGAGCGTTTCGCGCAGTGACAAGAACTATAACTATTAATGGTTCGATTTTAATCATCTCCCTTTTTGTGAAAGGGTGTTCGTAGCATAACTCAAAGCGTCTTTGAGAAGCATAGTTGTTACTTTAACGATTAATGAAGCTTAATGAAAGAAAATGCAAAGGGAGAACACTGACTCTCGATTTTTAAAAAAAAGAAAATTCACTTGTAACGGCAAAGGTCAAAATTGTAGTATGAACCCGCGACTTAAAATGTACTCGTTGAGAGAAATTAAGTTACAAAAAACATTAAAACATTAATCTGAATGGCCCCACTTTATTCATATCCCTTTATGACATAAAAATGACAGGAGTATAATTTGAAAAGCATTAAAGTCTATATGATGGGTACCCATCAACAGTTGATCGTGATACTTACCACTTGGTTTGCACGACGGTGGCAGGGGTTTTAGAGTTTATGAAGGTTTATAGGGAAATCATGTAAAAGAACCTAGAAGCTCGATCTGTTTCTTTTATTCCTGTCATCATGTTCTTGCTGATTTGACTCCAGGGACTCTGATCTCGCTAAGGTCATTGGGTAACCACCCTTTTGCTCGGCAATTATATAAGCTTCGTATGTTTTATATGATGGTGTGCTTTTGCATGCAACATTTTCTAGTTGATGGGTGGGTTAGAGTTATTTCACCAAGGCAATTTGTACTTCATATGTGTTCATATGAGAACCTGTTGGGGCAAGTGTGAGGTTGGTGCACCCTAGAAGCTGGTTTAAAAAACCCAGTGGCAAATTGTTTTGTCACTGACCGTTCCGAGGCGGTAACCCCTCGGGTTCTCATTTTCACTAATTGTTTGCGATGTCTATTTTGCATTTAATCATTTTGCAAATCATGCTCCCTTTTCCTCTCTACTTTTTGGCTGTGTGTGGAGAAACTAACATGTATGCATATCTAATACTGTCTGTACTCTATATGCAAGTTTTCAACTTCTACTTTAAATATAGGTGGTACCTGAATTTAAAGTCCCGCCCAATTATTGCACTAAGTGAAAATTAATGACAACCATCCTGCGTTCAAGCGCCGGGTGGCCGGCTTTTGAACCCGTGATCTCTTGGTCACGTTACCACTTTAATCAGCTTTTTAAATTGCAGAAATTATTAAAACATATTTTGTTAAGGGAGCGTTGGCCCAATGATTAAGGTGTCGTCCACTCTCCTAGGATCGTTGGTTCGATCCCCAGCGGGTTACACCCATGGCCTCCAATATGACAACATAAGTGGTTTTTGGAGTAGGCAGACTCGGCAGTGGCTCAAAAAAAACTTAAAGCTTTCTCAACAATCGTTCTCAAATAAATAAATATATCTAAAATATTAATATTTAAGATATATTTATGCGACTAGAACCAGATTAGTTTGATGTACGACGAAGACGACAGAATTCGACAAAAATAACACAACAATGTAATTTTATTTTCTGCAGATGAAAAGAAAAGGTAAAGGGTAATCGATTTCAATTAAAAATAAATCTAGCTTCAATACCTTGTAACTCTGAAAGTCGGGCGTCGAAGCAATCTTTTTGTCTCCCGTGTTGTAGGTGTTGTTGTTTTTTCTATTTTGTTATATTTATGATTATTGCAAGGTTAATGCTTTAATGCGTAGGTTATGAAACTTGCGCAGAATCGACCCTTACACTCTTAAATATAATGCCTCACATAGAAACACATTCAAAACGTTCAGATCTGACCTTGACAAATCACACACATACACATGCTTTTTTCTTCATTCTGCTGAAAATTGATCTGTTGTTCTTCCAACTTCACACAGATCCAGATCATATACATACAAGTTTTTATTATGCGTGAAACATTCGTACGAATTCCTTACAGATTTATGACAAAAATTGGGGAAAATACATATGCACTTACATGTAACATGTGTCTCCAAAAAGGGGTTCGAAAAATTCACAACACCTGCTTGTGACATATTCGTACGAATTCATCACACATGTGACATATTCGTATGTGTGAAAATTCCAGTTCAACTTTTAAAAATTTGGAAGGATTTTTTGCACCTTGTACTGTCGAACAATAAAAGGCAGCGCTCAGAATGGCCTTTACTTAAATTAAAGTATGAGTTTAAGCAGAAATTATTCCTTCATACTATAAAGCAGTAAAAAGAAATATTGTTACATGCTGTTGATATAGGTGAACTGACGGATACCACCATCTAGTACAAAAATTTGGTCCAAACCGTCTGACACCAGACTTAAGAATCAAAAGTAATATTCAGCCCACATACCATTTTGGTTCAACAAAGTTTTGCTTTTTTACCAAAATTGAAAAAAATGCCAATTTCACCAACCGTGACACTGTCACTTTCATGTTTATATGTTTCGGGTAATTTCTCGCTCGCTACCCCTCTTTCCCATTTATATTACTGTCAAAGGCCATTAATTTTCCCGCCAACCAGATAAAAGCTAACTTGTGTCAACAAAGCTTCAACAATAGTTGTATTATGGCAACAAACAACACAACAATAATACTTTTTCATATTTTAATAAAATAAACAATCACTTCCAACATTTTTACCAATCTCGTTATTTACATGTAATTCTTATAAAATAAATTGATTCATTGATGTCTAGCACCCATGTACAACTAACCCGCCAGATTGAAGTATTAAGTCATTTTCTAACAACGTTACTTCAAACGCTTGTCATCAAACATCGATATCATTTGATTGTTGATAGTCTATGTTTTCATACAGAAGATTTAAATAATAATAATAATAATAATAATAATAATAATAATAATAATAATAATAATAATAATAATAATAATAATAAAAAAAAATAATAATAATATGAATGTATCAAATGCATATATATAAAATATATTAAATGTTAATTATAAAATGATAATAATAATAACAATGATGATGATGATGTTGCTGCTGCTGATAATAATAATAATAATAATGATAATAATAATAATAGAATAATAATAATAATAACAATAATAATAATGATAATAATAATAATAATAGTAATAATATTAATAATAATAATAATAATAATAATAATAATAATAATAATAATAATAATAATAATAAATAACGCTTGCACTTACAAAGTCATACTTGGGACCCGAAAATCTAAAAAATCTACCCATATTTGTTTACTGAAACAACTATATTTATTTTGGTTTGTGAAAGAAAACCGAAAAGAAAAAACTCTAACCGAGTTCGAATAAATCTCCAAATTATTTGGTCTGAAACAAGAAAACGAGTTGGGCACTTGCTCGCACAACATCAATAATAAACACACAAACTCAAAGTCACAATCACCCATGCGTATGTTTGCGAATATGGACACTTGTAAAACAGTGTATATAAATAAACTTCACGCATTGAAACATATTTTAGAAATGTATTAACGGAATTATTTTTGTTGTTGTTTTTGTCAAATGTCCGTCCGGTTTCCTGGGAAATCAAATCTAGCAGAATCTGAAAAAACAAATGGAGAAACTTGATTATGAATACTATTTTTTTTCATAAAATGCGAAAATATGCAAACGAGTTTAACCAAAACACCGGTATAGACAAACTATAAGTAACCAGGCTCTTATAAGTCCAAGTCTCGATTGAACTTATTTCAACTAGTCGGTACTAACCTATCGTAGATCGCAGAATGATCGTTGAACTAGTTAAAAGTCAGTAAACAGTGTTAAATCAGTTTTTCAAGACTTTCTCAATACGGATTAAAAACGATTTCTAAAAGATTATTTAAATATGATTTGCTTTTCGTTATATTGCACCGACACTACCATGGTCATATTAACGACGTTCAGCTGTCTGGGTGGAATCGTAGTCGCTCTGCAGATAAGGTGGAAAACTTCCCCTGATGAAAGTTCTTGCTCCGACTGCGACTCGAACCCAGCCACCATACGTACCCGCAAGTGTAGCGACAGTATTCAGTAGTCCAGTTGTACATTAGCTGCTTAAAGACGTCGGTGGGTGAATCGACACAATTCGTCTGGTTCCGCCAATACTCGCATGAGCCGGCCGGGGATAGGTCATAACACGCTGAAAAAAAGTTTTTGAAATAGGTAATATGAATCGGCACAGTTCGTCTGGTTCCGCCAAAACTCGCATGAGTCCGCCGTAGATAGTTTGTTACACGCTAAAAATCGTTGTTGAATTAGGTCATAGGTCAGCGCTACTTACTTTTTGAATAATGTTCAATGTCTATGTAAACAGAGTTTTCCTATTACTATATTTTGACTATCATTTTGTACCGATTACAACGCTTTACGACGTTCGTTAAGCTTTAAAGGTCGTATCCAACAGCCTGTACAATTTTTCCATCATGCAACCAAACATAGTATTGTTTCCTGAAAAGATCACGCGAAATGTTGTTTATTGGTGCCCTACATCCAGTTGAACAGTAAAGAATAACACCCACTTGTCATTACAAAAATGTATTTCCTATCCTAGCAACGCTGCATAGTTAGCGATTTTAAAATAAAAAAATCCTCGTGACAATTTTCTTTGAAATCAGGATACTTGATCATCCGAGCAATCAGCTCTGAGGTTGATATCGTGCGTATTTATACATTAGGAAATAATGGACAGTAAAAGCGATATATTTCAAAATCTGTTTACCAATTAAGGCAATGTTATAAACAGCGTTTCCTTAAACACAAGTATAAGCTAATGCTGCAATAGTGCACAAATTCCCCTAAACAGAGGTAAGATTCATAGATACAAGCAACATGCCGGAAGCCACCGTTAATATGAATGGAAATTAAACCCGAGTCATACACAGTCATACATAGGGTTCTAATATTTAAAGTTGAAGGTGGTATCCGACAGTTTGGATCTACAATTCTTTTTCTCAAATAACCATATAAGTCATAGCGTACTGGGAAGGTTCTGCAAAGTGCTGTTCACTGATGCCCTAGTTCTGTGTGAACACTGAAGCTTACGTCCCAAAATCGTCATTGCAAACAGGTATTTCCTATCTGAGCCACGCTACAGAGATAGCTATTTTCAATCATTATCATCATCAACAACAACAACAACAACAACAACATCAACAACAACAACAACAACAACAACAACAACAACAACAACAATAATAATAAATAAAAATAAATAAATAAATAAATAAATAATAATAATAATAATAATAATAATTATAATAATAATAATAATAATAATCATCATAATAATAATAATAATAATAATAATGTTTGCTCCCCACTCACCGGCCTGTGTGACGGTGGTCAGGACGCCTGTACTACACTGCAGGGTGGGGCAACAGTCAGGGAAAGCAAGGCCGGAGTTGGATACATACTCGCAGTTGTCTGGGTCCAATATGTCGGTGGAGTCCGGACAACTAAAGAAGACAGCAAAGACTTCTAAGCATCGAGCAACGCAGCACAGCAATGAGACATAATTGGACAGTCTCCCCTGAATTGTCTCTAAATGCATGTAGGTCCTTTCATTTTGAGTGCTCGGATTTTATGCTTGTGCTCTTTGCAGTGAATGTTGACTTTGCCTTTCATGTTATACTCCGATTAAACATCATCAATATTTTCATTTTCTTGTTTCAATAACAACTTTTCCAGAAGTATTTAAAAGAATTTTTAAAATTATATTTATTCAAAAGTAACAAATATCACTGTAGTAACACCATCTGCAAAAGAACAGGCGATAATGTCAAAGAATTCCAAATAAAAGGTCCTACGTACTGTTTGGACTACCTCGGATATAAGAGAGATTATTCCGATTTCAACACTGTACCCAATTTCATAGCCCATTTAACAAAATATATACATAACATATTGTAACTATTAAGACATTATAATATGTTAGAGAACATTTTTGATATTGGTAAATCAAGATCAATAAATATAGACACTGTCTGAAGATTGTGCTAGCTGTTATCAAAGATGTATATATTTTGGTCGTTTGAGACACCTCTGTGAGTAATTTGCATCATACACAAATAATAAACCGCATCTAAGTTTTAAGAAAAAATAACCAGTTAATAACCATTGCTTTCTTATCCTAACATGCTATGTTTATCATTTACCCGTTTTATAAAGATAGGACTTTCGTCATATGGCTTATGGTTCCATCATTTCCGCTAAGTTCTCCCCCCCCCCCCCCCCCACACACACACACCGAACCCCCTCCCACCAAAAAAAAAACAACAACAAAAAAACAACAAAAAAAAAACAAACCCCACACAAAAAGAACAAAGGGTGACTTTAGAGTTAATATTAAACATGTATATGCATAATTTCTATAGCATATAGTTTCTATACCATAGTTTTCATTTATTTTTTTTATAAGTATCTCCCAAAGGCGAGCGTAGTACAAAGTTCAAAATAGCAATAATATCTTATAAATATGGATGATAATAATAAACCGATCTACTTACTCATATGTTATAAGCCACTTGGTATTTTCCAGCAACCCACTGTAACACAATCGTCGGTCACATGACCCGGGCGAAGAGGTCCACTCTTCTAGGTGCGACCGAACAACGCCATCGCTGTCCGTACAATCTACAGTATAAAACCATGAAGAAGAGCATTGGTGTAAAGCCTCAAAGGACGTCCAATTCATTTGTGAACTTTGTTAATTCATTTTTGAAATGACATGTCTAATAATATTATCTGCATGCTCAATACTAACCTTCAAAAACATTTGTAATCATCACAAAATATGTATTATTTTCCTTATACATCATAAAACTGTATACTGTCTTTAACAGTTAATGTGAATGTTTGTAGTATTGCACTCCTAATTGCAAACGTCATCTTCTTCCTCACCAATTATTTAATATTTATTTATATTTGATACACATCTGCATCTTTCGTGATTTTAAGATTTATATATGCAATTAATTTTGTCGCAAAAGGCAAAAAAAAGAGACTTTGTTGTAACATCGTTACAATTATATGTTTAATGTGTTACCGTCTCGAAAAAAAAATCCTACTATTATTATTGTTATTATTATTGTTATTTATTATTTTGTTGTTATATTATTATTATTATTATTACTATTATTATTATTATATTCTAATCTGATTATTTTATTTATTATTATTGTTATTATTTAATTATTGTTATTATTATTATTAGTAGTAGTAGTATCATAATTTATTTTTTTATTAATAATTATTATTATTATAATCATAATTACTATTAAGTACAATTATTAATTATTATTATTATCCTTATTATTATTATTTATATTTTAATTATTATTATTTTATTTATTATAATCGTTATTATTTAAATTATCGTTATTTTAATTATTGTTATTATTATTATCATCATTTATTTGTTTATTAATAGTATTTATTTATTTATAATAATAATAATAATAATAATAATAATAATAATAATAATAATAATAATAATAATAATAATAATAATAATAATAATTATTATTATTATTATTACTATTATTATCATCATTATTATTACTATTATTATCATCATTATTATTATTATTATTATCAATATTATTATCAATATTATTATGATATTTTGAACAACAAAATTCATTATATGACAAAAGACAACGACGGACATCCAAGATATAGAAAATACCACAATGAATACCTTCGCTTGACGTCAGCAGACAATATGTTTAATTATTTGGCCTTTAAATCTAAAATACTTCACCATTCGTTTTGAACATTGTCTAAAAGTTGTAAACCAATGTGTTAAAGGCATCTCGAAAGGAATGTGGTATCCCACTGAGCCAGGCCCCCACATGCTATGACCAGACCTGCTAATTGCTGGTCATCACTGCAGGGAGTCTTTAGCCAACATAGTACTAATCTGTCACAGTAATACCTCTGATGGGTTAATGCAAAACTTAATTACCTGCTAGTATGGATGTGAGACAGTAGGCTAGTTTTACACAAAGCCACAAACATTATTGTTAGTGATAATGTGGGTTGTTTACTATATGATCCCCTACAAATTCTTTATTGCATTAATTACTAGGTGTCAATTTTGTAACTGCAAGATTATGTATTTATTTCATAGCTAAATATTTAATTTTGAAAATACATGAGACATACAAGTTTTAGTATTCAAAATGACTCTGAAGGACATTATTCTGACAATGAATGACTTTTTAAATTGCTTTTGTTAGAAACGTTTCGTTACATTTTACAAATCAAAATAAAATATAACTTTAAATATATATGAGAACTAAAAGAATGAAAGAAATAACAAAATGTATAAGAAATAACAAAATCAACCAACAAAGTAAGAAAGAAAACAAATAAAGATATATATATATATATATATATATATATATATATATATATATATATATATATATATATATATATATATATATATATATATATATATATATATATTGGATTGCGTAATTGGTATATTCACAACTGTTTCCTTTACAAACTGTGAATGACTATGTTCAACCCCCAGATATAGCATACATACACTTGGATCTTGAACAATACCTGTGTGACAGACACATCGTTACAGACTGTGGCAGCCTGGCTTATCAGAAAACAGATGCCGTCACATGCTGGGTGGGGCAATAAATGGGGGGGGGGGGGGGTCACTTATATAAGGCTTTTGAGATGCCTTTAAGGACCCGAATCTAGACGATTTGTAACACCTTTGATTGCCAAGCCTCTCTCCGCGTGAATTCGAGTTTCGTTCGGGGCGAAGGACTTAATGTGGGAAAGTCTTCCAGTTGACTTGCGGTGCGCCGGTGGTTCTACCAAGACATTTGTCTGGAGTCTTCCTTTACCTAAACGCTGGACGTTGCTATAATGATCTTAATTGGTCGCTGCAATATATTTATAAAACAAAACAAAAAATTTAGAACGTACACCCCTTTTAAAACCCATGTAGCAGTGGTAGTAGTAGTGGTAGTAGTAGTAAAGGTAGTAGTAGTAGTGGTAGTAGTAGTAGTTGTTGTTGTAGTAGCAGTGCTATTACTTTTATTATTATTAGTAGTAGTAGTAGTAGGAGTGGTAGTAGTAGTAGTGGTAGGAGTAGTGGTGGTAGCAGTAGTTGTTGTGATAGTAGTAGTAGTGGTAGCAGAAGTAGTAGTAGAAGTGGTAGTAGTAGTAGTAGTAGAAACAATAGCAGTAGTAGTAGTGGTAGTAGTAATAGTAGTGGTAGTAGCAGTGGTAGTAGTAGTAACATTATTATTATGGTTGTAATTCGTTTAATGGATTATCATTAGTAGTGGTAGAAGAAGGAATAATAAGCTTTTACAAGCAGTGTGTTGAATAAATTTTGACCAGGCCTTTGTTACCATGTTGGAGATAATAAAAAGATAATAATTCGTATTTGATGTCGAAGATTACGTTTTATTGTTACTGCCTGTGTGTTTACCTAAGATGGTTTCAAATATCGATGACTAGTGTAAGAAAATATAATTATGCGATCGGCAATAGCGGAGTCCTGTTGACAATGAACCGTGAATTAAATTCATCTAAATCAGTATACTTGACAAATATTACTCATAGGACTTGTTTCATGATAGAAACACCAATCTCAGATTTCATTTCAGATTATTCTCAAACTAAAATTTTAACTCCCTGTGTAGAGTATCTTCAACACAGGGATCGATCCGGGGTCGGGATAGGGGAAGGGAGGATCCATCCCCCACCAACCAGGTAAAAGAGTAGAGTTGAGAAAACACATACATGTTAGCTTAAAATTACTAAGCTTTTTAAAGTAAATTTTGTCTGTTGACTTCTTAGATCGAAGTTAGGGTCCCTTACTGTGTATATAAAGCCAGTATTTACTGCGATAAAGTTGAATGGATCTTGATTCATAACACCCCACCACACACTCACAAAATAATAATAATTCTGGATCCGCCCCTGCTTCAAAACTTAATATTTTAACACCACAACTTTCTATTCTTGGGATTTTATAAAATATGCGGCTTTGTATATTTTTTTCTCGGTGAGAGGGTTTACTCTGAATAAAAAAAAATTGTTGTTGTTTTTGGATCCTTGAGTCAATCGTCCCTCGGACAGTTATCCGGAGACGGTGTTCACTTGAGGCAGATTTAATGCTGCCCTCAGTCAGTAGTGCATGCAATGAATCCCTGGCATAATACCACACCAGATCATATTATCTTCACATCAGGCCAACCAGTCCTGGAACTATCCGTATATGTCTTGAGCGATAGCAAGGGAGCTGTACCACTACCCTTTAAAGGACTTACGTGTGCCGCGACCCGAGTTTAAGTTCTCAAAAACTTGCATAAAACATCAATGTTTGTGGATCAATACGACCCTCACTTCATTTTTCTGACAAGGATTTTATGACTTAAATGTTTTAAAACTGATTCACCTATAAATACTTGATTAAGGCTCTGGAAATTTACTTGGTTGGCATTGAGCATCAAGCTTGTGTGGATATTTTTCCTTACAATGATGTCACATATTAAAAGTCAAAACAACTAAATGTAACTAATGATATAACCGATGTCGATAGATATGAAAAAATAGAACAGAGTGTCGCTAAATGATTTGTTTGTCTAACATTTTAAAACACCAACAATGAAATTACACGTACCTGAAGGAAAATCCACCTTTCCCGCGATTTGTGGCGTTGCAGTACAAGTCTGTATGATAAAAGTCACAAACAGACCTATAATCGACACTGTTATCCAGTTTAAACGAGTGTCGTAATCCTCTGCGCCCATTTTGTTTCAAACTGTCGCCATTTTGATACACGAAGAAGTACAACACAACAACAGTCAAGTTACGATTTGTCCTCTACATGTTGTAAAATCTATTTTAACAGCCTGTGCTGAAGTGTGCCCAGGTATCTATATTTACCTATGATATCGATTTTCCGTTTACCCATATACATACACCAATTGAAGTGGTCAGTATTGATTAACTGAACATTAATCTACAGGGCGGATAACAGCTTTATGTAAAGCAAACTAATAAGTGTGTACTGATTAGACAGTCGTTCGAGATTTATCAATACCAAACATACACACAAACGCACACACACATGCGCGCACGCACGCACGCTCTCGTCCCCGCGCACGCACACACACGCCCGCACCTGCGCACGCACGCACGCAATCACACAACAGCTCAAATTGAAAATGTAGCATATTATGAGAGAGTAATTCGGGATTCATGATACATGTAGTAAACACCTTAAACTATTTCGAATCGAGATTTTGAATCATTGACTAAAGACTTTAAATGAAACCAAGAAGCCATTTGAAAACAGACTTTTAAATGCACCTTTTATGTAAGACATATGCAGCTGCTAGGTAAATGTAAAAAAAACCCCAACAAAACAACAACAAGCAACAACAACTACAAAACAACGACAAAACGATGAAGTGCTTCAGTTTTTGCGTTTTTGTCTCGTAGACTTTTGACGTGAATGAAACTATATGTATATGTATGATAAGCAAGTAATATTGCATTATCTCAAATTTAATATTAACCTAGGCGACTAAGAAATGATATAACACTATTTGAAGTAACGCACTAATAATCGCTATTGCATACTTAGCCGTGAGTACTTATCAAGTGCTTGACCCAGACCCATTTCTTATCACAAGATGTCACGTGATCAAACCACGTAGCGGTCAAAATATCTTATCTTTAATAACTTCAACCCAGTCTTTAGTCTGTGAATCTATCATAGTTCTCCATTGCCACCAGATCAAGCGTATAGTCGACATTAATACTTACAATAATCAATTACAATGATGAAGGTCCTAGTATTGCTCCTTGTCGCAGTCTGTGTTTATGGGGATAGTTTTTACAACACCGGTAAGTTTTTAACTACAATTTACAATTTAAGATTTGAAGATCAACATGTTACCAATGGAACTTGCCCGAACTGATTCTGAATAATATACCACTAAAACTCCAGCAAAACGCCGTGTTATCTTTGCATGTAGATGTTGGCAAAAAACTAAACTTTTCATGGTATTCATAGGTCAGTTCTTAATTATAGAATAATGCCATTGCGTGGTGCCTAATTTGTAAAAATGGAACTAAAGAATGTTTTGCAATATTAATGAGAACACATAACTTGAAAATGATACGACAATTACCCAACGTAAGTTTTATCGATTTTTCATGCGCTCAAATTGATTGTTGAAACGCTTCCAGTAATGACAGCATTTAGCAATCAAATGTTTAGACATGTCTATAGTTTAGTTAAATCAGTTTCGCCATTGTAATTTAAATATACAATTTGAATAAGCCGATATATTATTAAATGTTTCATTCTACCACTGAGCAACCTTTACATAAATGCTATGGCATGATGGGGGAAGCATATTAAATATAGCGGTAAGAAGAAACTATTGGGATCTTTAGCAAATTAACGACAGAAGACTTTTATTGTATTTTTAATGCCATTGTCTTAATAAACATGCACTATGAACAATAATGCAAATCTTATTAGCAAAACTAAATGGTGGTCGATGCAATTGCTAATCGGAACCCGATCTCATGGTATTAAAGTCACGGTATAATTTGCTTTCTTACGTTTTCTTATAGCATGATGAACGAACTTATTTGTTTCCATCGTTAAAATTACTATTTTACCACAATCCAGGCCTCTGCCCGATAGGACGAACTGCTGGCGACCGATGGAAGCAAGAAGGCAAATGTAGCGAGTGTTATTGTGACGCCACAGGCTTTGGATGCAACTCGTAAGTCTGCCATATTATCATGCTCTGATTTTTTCCCAAAATATTTTTTGCCCCTCTCTGGAGAGCGGTGCCTCTTATGGTATAACATTTTTATGGGACAGTTTTGTTTCGAAGCTTTTGTGGTTAGATAAGAAAACAACCGACTGTGCCGAGGTTAACCATGAACATGACATGAACTCGCAGCTGTTTGACAAGTTTTTGTTTCAAGAAAAGATTCGAGTAAACCGACGTTAACAGCAGCATGCGTAAATCAACGCGCCAAAAAGAGCAGTTTGGGAGGTGTAAGTTTAACCCTGTAAGCGATTTAAGGTTGGCAACTAATGGTCGGACATATCCTTTAGTAAATTAAATATACAACGCATTGGACAGCTGGCAGGTCTTAAGCTACAACCCCTCACCCACCTCTTATAAAAATATAAATTATACATTGAGACAAACGTTACAACAGAGACATTAACATCCGGTAATAGAAACTATTTTATCAAACATATACTGCTTTCTATATGATTTCATTTTAACTTAAGTTTGGTTTTAAATAAATGCTCAAAAATGCACCCGAATGCAAGCAAATTACACTAAGTTTAAAATTAACTCAAAGTCATTTATTTTGTCAACACTACACCCCTGTGATTCGAATCCAAAAATCTCGAGTGCGCCGTCCTTATTCGAACCACCCTTTTCCGGGAACAGAACCCCAGCAGGCAGTGAGGCCCCGTGAGGAAAATCGCGAAAAATATCTCGGCCTGGTAGATAATGCACAGTCAGTGGAACACTTATTCTTATATAAGTTCGTCCCTGTTTCGACCCTTTTCTCTAGTCACTGACTAATTTTCTAGCGCAGAATTGTTCATTAATAAATTTGCGTTTCAGGTATATCTGGATAAGACAATATAATCACTTGAACTTCCACAGATTGTAATGTTTTTGTTGACATTTGAAACATGCCTTGACACAATTAACGGGTCTAGTCTCTTTTTAGATACCTATTTGTTTCTGCACACTCACTACTTCAAGTAGTAGTCAAGGTCATGCAGGGTTAATCGTTCATGCTTCCGAAATTCAGCTTTTTCATAACCCTGGACGTTGTCGCTAAGATACCGCCCAATGATGACGGCTTCTGGTGATGATGACGCCTATTATGACGATGTTCCTGCTGCTGATGATGACGACGTCAATTATGATGCTGACGACGACGATTATAAAAATATGATGGCGATATTGATACTGCTGCTGATGATATTTGTCATAATTATTATGATTATGAATTATTTCAGGTGTGACGTACTGACCCCAGTGATCGGGTGCTACACCGTTGTGAACAAGACACTCGAATTCCCCGGATGCTGCCCCCGTCTTCAGTGCTTTACACTGAATGGCCTCGGCGACCGTTAACACATGACAGTTTTTAAATAAATGTACCGTACCGTACTGATTATTGGAGTTGTTGTTATTTGAATGAACTTCCTAGCAAATGCTGGGATTGGAAAATATTATAAATGCTAATGTAGAGTGGAAATGCAATTGGAAATAAAATGTTAGACCATTTAAAATATGTAAATCATATTTGTTTCTTTTTACTAAGACATTTGTAATTGTAAATAAATAAAATGTCTACTAAAGTGGAATCACGAGCGGATCTTTGATTTTTGTAAAGTTAACAATTTTCGAACGACCTCAGCATTTAAATGTGGCTTCCGGCAGTTTGGACCTTTTTTTCTCAAATGCAACCAAATAAATTACTGTTACCTGAAATGATCCCATGATTTTTATTGGTGCATTACATATATGTGAAAAGTCAACCATAACACCACATTTGTTATTACAAACAGGTATTTCCTATCCGGGCCGCACTGCACAGTTATCTTTTTTTCAACTATGAAAACACCTGACCACTTATTTTTAAGACATTTTTACATGATCATCCGGGTAATCGGCTCTGACGTTGGTGTCTCTTTTTAGCTAAAATCCCTATTGTGATTAATTAAACAAAAACAACAGCAACAACAAAACAACCATCAACATAAAGACGAATGCGGGAACAGATGACCGTTTTTGTGTGTGTTTACTTGAACACAATTCCTGCTATTGTGGTCCGGATGCATGGTTCCCTCAAACAAACCGGAAATGGCTATTGGTGCAAGTTTGCAGGCGTCACACTGTCCCGATATTGACTCATGATGGACACACGAATAAGAACAAAATCAACATCGGTTCTGATCGTAACAATATCGCGCCATTCGTGAGGGCATTTTGTGCCAACGTATGACCTTTGGCTTAGTTTGTCCGGCTTCGTCAGCAACATCGTGAGCGGTCGAAAAATCTTTGGCATGTCAAAAAATTGCCCGATGGTATCGCGAAATAAAAATTCGTGTTCATATCGTATGCCCATTTTGTACCCTCGTAAGACCGTCGTGAAGTCATCTTGTACCATCGTATAGACTTCGTTTTTGCTTCGTGTGATAATCGGTGTAATCTGACAATGTCAGCCACACGAGGACATTATGAAGGAAACGCGAATGCTGCCGACCGTCGTGCCGCCTTCGTAATTCGGTGCGATGGCATCCCGATGAGACCACGATGTGGGCGGAGTTAACAATTTGAGGCGCTCATGGGGTTCAGTCATGGCGACCATATAAAAGGATTGCCAGATTTTCCACATCAGTCAGTCTTACGGAAACCTTTGTGTAGTTTTATACGTAATTACCAACCATTTTCAGTAAGTTTCCAACAAAATGGCGTACTATGAGGATGAGGCAACAAAGAAAAAGAAAGCAGCAGCTTTGTTACTTTTGATACAGCTTGAGGAGCAACACTTGCAAGAACAGCAACACCTCTTACAGGTAAATAACTGCCTAATAGAGTTTTGTAAACTTGATGTTGACATTTCTACGTACAGTATCTCATCTCGTTCTCTGTTTATGTTCTAGCACAATGACAAGTCAAGGCGAAAGAGGAAACCGAGGTCAATTTGGGTCAGAAAATGGCTGTCGGAGCAACGTAGGGAAAAGTATGGTCACTACAGCACACTTCTGAAGGAACTGCGGACAGAAGATGAGACTTCCTTCTACAATTACACAAGGCTTCCCAGAGCCCTCTACGATGAGCTCCTGCAAAGGATAGAAGGCAGAATCAAGAAGAATGATACATGGTACCGGAAGTCTCTTCATCCTAGCCTTAAGCTATCCATAACCCTACGACATCTTGCATGCGGCGACAGTTATCGAAGTCTATCGTACAACTTCAGAGTTGCTCCTAACACAATTTCCTTGATCGTTCATGAGGTATGTGATGCTATTAAAGCCGAATTAGCTGCTGAGGTGATTCAGTGCCCTACTTCAACAGAAGAATGGAGTTCAATTGCCGAGCAATTTGAAAAGAGATGGCAATTTCCACACTGTTGTGGTGCGTTGGATGGCAAGCATGTTGCAGTAACATGTCCTTGGAACACTGGCTCCATGTACAGAAACTACAAAGGCTTCTTCTCTATTGTTCTGATGGCCTTAGTCGATGCCGATCACAAGTTTTTGTGGATTGATGTCATATCTGATGGTTCCAGTAACGACGCCATTATTTATAATGGGTCACAACTGAAAAAAGGTCTTGAAAATCAAAGCAATCCATTTCATCTCCCTGAAGATAAGCCCTTACCCGGTGATGACGTTCCAGTCCCTTATTTCATTATAGGGGATAACGCATTTGGAATCAGCAAGACATTGATGAACCCGTTTTCCATCAGGAACATGGACTATCACGAGAGGATATTTAACTATAGACTCTCAAGAGCCCGACGCGTAGTAGAAAATGCATTTGGTATTCTAGCACACAAGTTTAGAGTTTTGCTGACGACCATGAACCAGAGACCACAGACATGCAGGAAAATAATTGCAACTTGTGTCATCCTTCACAACCTCATTAGACTGAGATATCCGGCCACTCACAACAACCTGATGGACTTAGAGGACCAAAACCAAGACGTCATTCCAGGGGCATGGAGAAATGGCAGAGTACTTCTGGATGTTTACCATGAGAGGGCAAGGAACGTTGGGACTCAGGAAGGTAGACAAATTAGAAGATATCTCGGGCACTACTTTACATCAAAGGCCGGTTCTGTACAGTGGCAAGACAAGATGATTTTGTAATGAAAGCAGTGCCAGTACAATGTTTAAAGTGAAATCTTAACTAATGCTGACAATACTTTTTGTTTGTTTTCACAGCTTGAATTGTATATTTGTAAATTAAATAACACATTTTTGATGTAACAAATGCCTTTTATTTTGGTTCTTTCTTCATGTAAAATATAACAAATGTCAAATTTAAAATACCATAAACTGTTTCTGAAAACAAATATAAACTATACAAAAACTGTAAAACATGTAACGTATAACTAAAAAACATGTAACGTATAACTGTATAACATGTGACGTATAATGTTATCATTTCTAATTAAAGAAAAAAACACAACAACAGGTAAAATACGGTTGTTAAAAAAGACTTCAAAAGTACAAACTGTCGTATGATTGTCATCGCATTGGCATTCAATCTAACGGGTCAATGTCTTCGTCCTGTGGCTGCTGTACTGCTGGTGGAGAACTCTGAGTTGATTGCTGGGGTGTTGGAGAACCTCTGTGTTGGTAAGAATGAAGCTGGTAGAATGAAGATGGTTGCGGGGACGGTGCGTAGCTCTGAGTGGAAGTGATGCATGGCATGAGTGTATGGTACTGTTTCTGTTGCTCTAAATTGTATTGTTGGTTTGTCTGATCCATATAGTTGCACTCTTGGGATCTCCACACTGAACCCGGGGGCGGGTTCAAGGGTGGCCACTGTTTTGGAGCTGGCTGGAATTCTGCAACGGGCGAGGGGGAAGCTTTACTTGCGCAGTAGAAGGTACTCTTTTGGAGGGTACTTCCTTGTTGAAGTTGGTTGACTCTGGAAAACGAGGCAGATGTAAAGACCGGACCCGCAGTAACGACTCTTTGCTGCTGAAGCTGCTGCGCCGGAAATACTGATGGTACATCTTGTAAGGGACTGATCGGCTCACCTACCGCTTCTCTCATTCGCAACTGTCTAGACACCTTCCGGTAACTGGAAATTGTAAATAAACAGAACATTGTGAATAACATTTGATAATTATCATCTACTGAAATAGTACTTACAACTGTATAAATTATCGAATCACCGCAGCAGGACTCAATTGAAGCGACTATACCGAGTAATATATAAGTATGCTGAATAGAGGTTCAGCTGATCTTCATGCAATAGATATTGAGCTACTTGTTTGGTTACCATAATGCTGGAGGGCTGACATTCGGAAAGACATGATGACACAGTTATCAAATAATTAAATGTTATCCATAAAATCTTGAATTTAAACACACATTTGAATGTTTTAATTAAAAATCCTTACTGGTTAAGAACTGTTGTTATCTCGTCGTAAGCGGGTTCAATGCATGCGTCATGTAGACGTTCCAACTCCGCCTCTAAGTACCTGCAGAACGGGGCAACTCTGCTGACCTGCTGTTCACGCGTTATAAAGTCCACAAGTCTATCCTGGAGATCATGCGATGCTCCTACTCTCATTTCAAAGGCGGGAGAATCCGGACAAACCCCTGTAGCCTTTTTCTGGGAAGGATGTTTCGATGATGCAAAGCCGGTGTATTTCTTGTGCTGATGAGGCTTTTCATGAAGACTGCCTGTCATCGTACTGTCGTCACTAAGTGGCAATTCACCTGTCTCAGCCAGGGCCAGTTTGTCCTTAAACTGAAAATAAAATGTAGTTTAAAAGTTGTATTCAACTAGAGCTTTGTCACAAATTGTCACTAGATCCACCACTATCGCTTTATCACCGAAATGGTATAGCATTGGAAGTGAAGGTAATCATATATACAGATAAACTTGAAATATAAGTTAATTTATTTATTTGTTACATTTTAATATGCAGACGCTATGCGTTTATAAACGTTAAATGGATTAGGGGAGAACAAAATTATTTATGTTTTTTATTACTTTGAATCGTTGTAGCGTTTTATGTGTTGTCCTCCCTAAAGTGTTAGCTTATTCTGGACATTGTAAAATTGACCTTGAACCAAACGACCCCCTTGCAAAATTCGACGTGCGTCATTTGTTTGAACTTGCCCTTCATCATAAAGAGTTTCGCTGGTGTACCACAATAATCTAAATCGGTTAAATCAATAATGAGTTAGCACCCAGAAACCTAAAATCCAACAGAGGGACGGACGGACAACAAACATGCTGACTTATATATACCGCACCAAAACTTTGTTTGAGTGGGTATAAATTAAATTGGTAGTAATGTATGCTTATAAGGTAATTCTTGAAATAATAGACGCTTAAAATTGATTTATTTTGTATGTATATGAATAATATCCTTACACTTGCCGGTGTGTCTTTCTTTTGACGTCTTATGTGCGACTTCAGGAATCCGAAGGTTAGGCGGATGAACCTATCGCGGTCACTGTCGTTCTCGCCGGCTTCCTTAGCTAGAAAAGAGTCTTCCTCATCCCCACTAGATAAACCATCACCTGACCTCTTTTGAGAATGTCTGATGAGCTGACCCTCACGTAGCCTCGAGAAACGGGTCCTTTGAGTGCGATACCATTTCTGAACGTGCTCATCTAATATGACAGAAATAAATGGATGCATTAAAAACGAAAGTAATTGTGTTTCCCAAATATCTAAATATAAACAAATATACTGTACTGAAAAAAGTATAATAAAAAAGAGCTATCGCTGGAAACGAAGAATATCCTAACAGCTACAACATGGGAATAAACTGATGTTGTTGTTATTGTGGTTTATTGTCGCGTCAACACATCATGGTGATTTTGCGACAACCCACAGAGACGGAGAAGCGGATAAAGAGAAACCCGGGCTCAAACATTCCTACTCATTTTCGATAGAGCTCTGTTGTTCTTTTACATGCCAAATAATTAACTGATTTGATGAATTATTGTCAGATATATCGATATAATATATTTAAAATAAAGTCCTCGATGACATTAATCCTTTGCCAGCCTTTTTAAAAGTACGCGTACAAGAGATAGGCGGACAGACGTACGGATGGCAACAACGATAAATAAACTAATATATTGTTCGCTTTTAGGTACATGCGGATTAATTTAATTATTAAAATAAGTTTGTGTTTATACTTACAAGTTAACCCATACTCTGCAGCCTTTCCCTCCCACAGCTGTCTTCTTAATGCCTTGTCTTTATACTTTTTGTCCTTCATGTCGTAAAGAAGACGGTTGCTCTCAATCCAGCGAGCGATTTCCCGTTCTTCCTCTTCCGTGAAGCTGTACTGAACATCAGTTGCCTTGTGATCTTTAAGTGTAACGCCTTTGCCTGTGTCTTCCCCGCCTTTGTTTGCTTGCGACTTGGACATCGACGTGTCTGTTTGGTGTGCCGTCAAAGCTGACTCAACTGAAAAAGGCATATGAAAATAATAAATGCAGGACACAAATGAAAGGTAACATACTAGCATGGTCTGTTACCCATTTTTACACATGCATTCATCATCTAGTGTTAAAAGTCTTGCGCTTGCATATTCTCTAAATAAATCAACACCGAGCGTACCAATTACCTTAAAAATCAATTGTGTACTACAATTTCGGTGTAAGCCCTGCTTTACTATCAACAAAAACGATAACTGTATGGCCAAACCCTACAAAAAGACGGAACTTTCGCATGAGTTCTGTGTATACGTCCTAAAAACTACGTAATACTGAATACGTAAATGTTTAATGATTTACCTTCTACGTCGGAGAATTCTGGCTCAATGTTAGATTGATAACACGGTGGAGTAGAATTTTGTCCCGACACCTCGGACTGCAGACAGGAAATTTCAGTTCTTGGCGGAGACATCGAACCAGCAAGCACATAACTTGTACTTGGACTAACATCTATTGTTGACGACTCAGAACATTTCATGTTGCCTTGGCCTTCTACCTCTTCTATTTCAACATTTGCCTTCCTTCTGCTGGCCCTGCCTTTGCCCTTGCCCCTTCCTGACCTGGCTGGCATGATTAGATATTTCGACGTAGATGTGCTTCTTACAAAGCACCATCCGCAACTGAATTTTCCCGCGTAAAGCAAGGTTTTTATACCACTCGGTGATCACGTGATCGCGTGACCCCTCGCGACCCAGGTTCGCACACATCGTATTAACATTTTAACACCGTGTATTCCTCGCGTGGCCTTCGTGTGTGCTGCCTGTACTAGTGTTGTGAAAATTATCTACTTAAATATGGCTTCGTGATTGGGTCTTCTGTCATCGCGAAGCTTTCGTGTGTTTATCGTGTGACCATCTGTAGAAATCGTATTTTCATCGGCTGTAAACTGATTTTCGACTTAAATCGGGACGAACTTTGCGCGAAATAAGAATTTTCATATTCGTGTGTCCATCTTGTGTCAATATCGGGACAGTGTGACGCCAGGAGATGCGTTTTAGCGTGAGTTTGTTTTAAAAAATGGTAAAATTTTACAAATTCATTAATGGAAAACTTAAAGAGAATGGGGTGCCGATTGGACGCCCCACTTCTTATATACCTTATATAACTTACATACCTTAAAAGTTCTCATAGGAATAGTTCATCACTTAACAAAATGTTAGAACATTATGTCAAATAAGGCAAAAACAGATACACACCTCCTAAAACTATTATCGTAAAGATGTCCTCTGTATACATGAACGTTTAGGATAGTTTTCTACGTGTAAACTTACCGTTTGTGATAGAGACGGTAAAACGAAAATGCCAGAAGACGATGCAATCATATACATTTTACATCGTTTTCTGGCATTTTCGTGTTACCTTCTCTACTACAAACAGTTAGTTTACATGTGAAAAACACTATATATATAACTATAACTATACTATAAACAGGGGCGGATCCAGGATTTCAGAATAGGGGGGGCCGAGGGAGTAACATTCGGCCGCAGGCCGGAGCTGATCGCGCCGCAGGCGCGAAATCCACGGCGGGGGGTCTGGAGGGGGCTCCCCCAGAAAATTTTGAATTCTAGATGCGCTGAGATGCGATTTCCAAGCATCTGTGGGCATAATTTCCTTATCTATTTGCTCACTTTTAAGGGCAAAATATCCACTGAGTTGGACATCTTAAGGTTACTGAAAAGAAACCTATTATCGCAAGAACACTACAATAACCAAGACACTGTCAGTGTATAGTAAAATGAACGTCCTGAATGTGAATAACTATCACTTTTTCTGTAAAAAAAAGATAAATGCAAGGATATTCCTAGCATTTGCTATTTTTAGGCATATAGAGCATAGAAATTATATATTTAAGCTGTTTTGTTTGTCCAAGGTTTTTCGCTTCCTGGTCACGTGACTCGGTGGGCGGAGCGATCTACCCGCTGGCGTGATGTTAATTCGCGGGCGATGGAGACTAGAGTCACGTGGTATATTGGCGCCATGGTGTAGGGCGTGGCGGCTTTTGCTGGGCTACACACTCAGTAAAGGCCGTCGTTTCCATTAGAGCATTTTTGCAAAAAGACTTGAGCTATGTTCAAGAAAACATTTAACATGACAACAGAAGTAGGCTCGTCGCCACAGAAATATGCGTGACAAAGCTCTAGTGGAAACGGGCCTTAAGAGGCGTAGCCCTTTGAAAACCTTCGCGTTAAAAAACTAAAAAATTAACACTTTTTTTTTTGTTGGTCGTCGAAAAATAGGGGGGGGGGGCGGCCCCTTCGGCCCCCTCTGGATCCGCCCCTGATAACTTCATACAAACCAAATGTGCAAAACTGTCTATGGTTTGGGTCCATGATCTTGAACTTATTTAAAGCTGATTCTGTTCTATCCGCTGTGGATAAGCCACGAGTGGATGGACGTGGGCTGTCGGACGCGGCACCAAGACAGCGAATTTTTTTTTCGCCCGCGAGACGCGAGTAGATTCGGTACTGGGGCAATGCCCGCTTTACCCACCACCTTCTTTGAGCACTACTTTATTGGATATGCTGCAATCACGGACGTTTTCTTTCAACTATATTAGTTTCTTTTAGCTGTTTCCTTTCGAAAAACCTATTAAAATGTGCGAGGTTAGAGCTCTGTAAAACCTGGTTAGGCACTCCCGTCTGCCCTTTTGCCGACTGACCTTCCATGGCGGTAACTGTTGCATTTGCTCTATTTTATTTAATGTCTTGTCACATTTTTATTGTAACTTTTATATTAGGCTGGCATGTGAATAACTTTGTCTTGTGGCCTTTAAAAAATGTATATTCCTGTGCTCACAGGACCTTGTCATTTTTCTAACTTATAAATTCTGGGTCTAGTGTTGTCAAATTTCTAATTGTTTATTACATGAAAACATTGAATATGCATGATTATGCATGAATAGGTTTAGGCAGTTTTTATAACTATTTTCTTAATCCATGGTGTTTTGTCTGATGTGAAATATCTAAATTAATCATTTCTAATCCTTTATCTGAGTAATATATGAATGTATTTTTTCGGTTGTTTTTATCGGATTTATTATCCCAAAGAATTTTTAAAAAATGTTTACTAGTTTGTCAATGACTTTTTTATCCGGATCGGATTGGGATTAGATAGGATTTAGTGGTTAATCTTTAGTATAGCAAGAATAAGGATATATGACAAAGTCCTATGAGCATTGCAACATATACCAAAATGTGGAAAAGCACGGGACAAAGGTTTTCACATGTAGGCCAATTGTGACAGTAGGAAAAAACCGTCTATGACGAGTGATTTAACAAAAACAGCAAACCCGACAGTTACTTCCTTGGAACGGTCAATCGGCAATATGGACCGATTGGGGTGCTTAAACCGGCTTTACAGAGCTCCATCCTCGAACTTCCTGACGGTTTCTGAAATGCAAGCAATGAAAAGAAAACCGATCTATTTGAATAAAAATTTCCAAGTGCTGACGTTTTCTTTGAAAAGTTGACGAAAGTAGTGACGTCATTGACAAATATTGTCAGCAGAGAGAGAGAGAGAGAGAGAGAGAGAGAGAGAGAGAGAGAGAGAGAGAGAGGAGAGAGAGAGATAGGAGAGAGAGAGAGAGAAAGAGAGAGAGAGAGAGAGAGAGAGAGAGAGAGAGAGAGTGGGGGATTTATTTCGATTAGAAGGACAACACAGAAATTGCTTTTTGTAAATTAAATCAACTTTTTGAATAAAGAAAAGAAGACTTTTATCTTTTTTAAAGGATGATCATAGATTCTCGATTTGTTGTCATAGTTTATGTCTAATATTGGTGTTAAATCGGTTGACAAATTATTTCCAAGCTTTGATAATTTATTGTTCAACAATACTTTAATTGTGGAAGTAATTTTGTTGTACCTAATAGCTCCCATTCCATATAACTTTCGCGTTTTTTCCACATTTATTTGAAGGCCGTCGATGTTTGCATTAAATGTTTAAATTTCAGAACCATCGAAAACAGATGTAGTGTCGTGAGCAATTTGCGTTATTTTATATTCATAATTCTCAAGAGTAATCCTTAAATATTGCCATTATTACGAATAAAAGCAGCCAACGGATCTGCGTAGAAAAAATAGGTATGGTGATATTGTGCCCCGACCCCCCTGGCGACAGCCCCGCTGTAAGGAGAACCAGTCTGAAAATTTACTTTTAAGTAGGCAACAAGATTCAATATTAGTGTAAAATATTTTAACAAATCTTCCATGTCAGGGCCAAAATTTATAGCTTAATTTCGAAAGGACAAAGAGAAAGAGTCAAATGCTTTTTCGAAATATATCGATAAGACAGGCCTGGAATTGTATATTTTTCTGTATACAAGATTATGTCGTAAATGAGTTTCGTATTTTGTCCATTGTATCTTCCTGGCATAAAACCCGTTTGATCTTTATTTATTTTTATTACGTTCAGCAGGAAAATAGGCCGCAGTTGTTTTAAAGAGTTTCGTGTCGTTATTACCTTTTGGTATGCTTGTTATGATTTCTTGTTTTTTTTTTTTTGTAAAACTAATAATTCACATTTCATAAACCCGGAATTAATTTATCTTACTTGCAAAGAGCCTATATCTGAACAGAAGAATTAAAGAAAAACACGCTTCTCTAAAATCTGACAATCCTGCACTCTTATTGTTATCTATTTTCTTCCAAGATTCAGTATACTTTTAAGTCGTAATTTCCTTCCATTATTTATAGATTAATAGAGTTTGTTTCTCTTCAGATGTATTATTATTTTTGATAAACGTTTTTAGCATCTGAGGTGATTTCACTTTACTTTTCTATTTTTCCAATTTTGTAAAAAGGTTTTCGATGCAAAATTTCTATTTTCATTATTGCAGAAAATGTTGATTGTCTATTCATTTTCATATATCTATTTGGCTCTTGATCTACTTGTTACACTTTTGCTGATCTGTAATATTATTTATTTCTTGTCTCTTTATCGCGAAATGTGTTTTATCTATATGCCTTTCTTTTTCTATATTATATATTTATTCTGTTTCGACATACTGCAGTCTTTTCTCTGCATTTGTCATTTGGCGTAGTAGTAGAGTCGCCGACTTCTAACTCCCCTGACTGCTTAGCCTCCAACCGCATGGGTTCGAGTCCCGTTCGGGGTTAAGGACTTAATGTGAGGCCTTCCAGTTGACTTGCAGTGCGCCGGTGGTTCTACCCAGGCATGTGTCTGGGGTCTTCCTGCACCAAAAAAGCTGGACGTTGCTATAATGATCATAAATGGTCGCTGCATTGAATTTCAAAAACAAAACAAAACAAACGAAAGTTCTATTTACTTTGCATTATTTTAGCAGTAAAAAGAAATAAATTAATAAATAAGTTAACTTTGCAAAGAAAATTATAAATAGGCAGGCAGGGTTATTGTGTCTATATTATTATTGAAATATGCAGTATAACACCAGGCTAATTCTAAATTGTGTTTGATAATTTCATTTCAAATACAATTCTTTGAAGCGTCGGCTCCAGGAACGAGAGGCCACGGGTTCGATCCCGGACCGCGACACACCAAAGTCGTTAAAATGGTAGTGGTATACCCCATTACTAACTCACAAGCAAATATAAGGGCAGTTCCAGGACTGGTTCGACCGGTGTCAGGATAATGTGACTGGGTGTAGTATCATGCCAGGTGTTCATGGCATTCTTTACACAGTGAAGGCAGCACTATATCTGCTTCAAGTGGAGACCATCACCAGATAACTGAAATGCTGTTGGTGGGTTGATAACCCCAATAAGCAAACTATTCCTTGTCAGCAAGCATCCATTCCCAAAACAGTAATGTTAAAAGCCCAAGTTTTCTCCCCTATAAAGGACATGACTCGATAGATGAGGAGGCACAATTCCACTAGTCAGGGGCGTAGCTGGATAGAAAAACATGTGTGGGCACCTTAAGTCGGGTGTGAGGTGGGGGATGCTCACCATGTTGATGGGTTGTTTTTTTTTTGAAATTGCAACGGCACCGATGCAATTTCGCACATTTTCTGAGACTTAGGAGGGAAAAAATTAAGTAGTGCTTATTTATGGATTTTCATAATGTTTTCTACAAAATGTCTCTTCGAAATATTATCAGATATATTCCAGTGTTTGGCATTAAAACCCGAATTTACAACGTTCTCAGAGATATGACCATCACATCTAAACACTTATAAAATTGTGGACGGTGGATGCAACAATCACCAGTCTGCTATCAAATAAAACAATAGACCTTTTCAATTCAAGAATGACTGTTCATTAGTATGTTAAACGAATATGATCATCATATATATCATATGATGTCAAGTTTTATTCATATCTCATTTATATCATTACGGAACAGAAGCTTTGTTAATCCACGATTTAGCCAGACAAATAGTTACATGTATCACGGACAACATATTCTCGTAAAGTATACAAATATTATGCAGAAACAGTGTGCACAGAAGAAAGCATGTGAAGCATTTTTATTTTAGACTTGCACTTGCAGCTATTTTCTTGTACTTAAAACAGAAATCGATAAAGTTTTGCAGCATGGAGTATTTTGTCAATTACTTGTTCTAATCAGATGCTCATTTTGTATGTCGGGCGACGTGTATTTAGCCCTTTAATGAGCACTTGTAAGGTGATCATCACTGCGGGCAGGTACTGAGAGAAGAGCAAAAATGTTGCTGGGTTCTCCGGTATGGCCGCGTAGTGTATGTTCTGCGTGCCACAGAGAAGAACGACTTCAACGATTTTCTCCTGTAGTTGTTGACTGTTATTTAGACTGATTCTGATTTTTTATTTAATTTGTAGATTCATTTTACTGTACTGAATATCGCGATACCCTTCAGCTCGCATCGCTGCGTTTGCATGGCAACTTTCATTTCTATGGCTTATAATCAAAGATGACAAATTTGTCCAATCAGTTCAACCACCCGTAAACCTTTCTCACTACCATCAGTTCCCCACACCGACAACAGGTGACACAACAGACAGTCTGTTTAGTTTTAGAATATCGGAGCCAGGGTTTGTCTTGTATACGTTGCAGGCGGTGTTGAAATGTGTGTTTAATTTGTTTTAAATATTTAATATTCATTTGCTTAATAATAACTACCCATATTTTTAGACGGCATATATCGCGATAAAAGTCATTATTAATAATGTTCATTCTTTCAAATTTTATGAATAATCATAGTGGTTATATCTGCTAAAAAATATCGACGTCAGAGCGGATTACCCGGATGACAATATAACAAAATCTCGAAGAAAGTTGTCACTTGGTTTTCGTCGTTTAAAAATAGCTATCTTGGCAGCTTGGCTCAGATAGGAAATACCTGTATGCAAGGACGAGTGGAGATTTATGCTTTACTGATCCTACAGATCTAGGGCATCAGTGAACAGCATTTTGCAGGACATTTTCAGGTAACAATGACTTAATTGGTAATATAAGAAACAATAGGTTCATGACGGCCCTTAATTGCTCACCTGATGACACAGGCTTTTAGTGGGCTCAAATCTGGTATCAAGTAATTAAGAGTTTGGTGAAGATTGGACCATTAGTGTGACCATTGGAGATGAAGACATTTTTTAGAATTTTACCAGAACAGAACAGAACATCGTTTATTGAGATTTGTACATACGTACATCATCTGATACAAACATACATTCACACAATAAATACAACAGTCACGTGATACAGTCACAATTTTACAAATATAACAAATAACATGGAACATTTGGAGAGTAAATCATTAATATCAGTGTATAGTTGATATTATCGTTATAAAAGAAAAACAGCATTTAACAAGTTAAGTAGTTTTTTTCTTATTTTAAAGGCTTGCTTTATAAAATTAGCAACATTTAAAAGAGCTGTATTAACTTGAGTTGACATTAATATATTAAATTTGTAAACAGATGGTCTATTATAAAAATAAGAATCAATATACTTTTTGCGCATGGTTTTATATAATGGACATATGAGTACAAAATGAAATATGTCTTCGATATCCCTTGTATTACAACATGGGCAATATCGTTCGTTTCTTGGTCTAAAATTATTTCCGAAACGACCTGTTTGTATTTTCAAAGAATGAGATGATATTCTTAATCTTGTTAAAAAGAATCGTAAATCAAAAGGTAGCAGATCAAGATATATTTCATACTTAAACATATTTTTGAAGTTCTTATATTCTTCCAGAACTGGACTGCGTCCTACAGACGCAAGCCAATCTTGGACAAAACAATCTTTTACTGTTCTTTTAAATAATTTTGGAAACATCTTTATATCCACCATTTCCGTGTTATTAAATAAGTATGAAAATCCATAATTATCCAATAACTTCTTACAATTAAATACCCAATTTCTTTTACCATTATTACAATCTTCAAAAGCTATTTCGTAGCATTTTCTTAAAATAGAGTTTGGGCTTTTCACTAGCTTACTCCAGTATTTGATAATCTTAACATAACGGGATATATATAAAGGATATCTTTCTAGTTCACCGTACACTGCTGCTGAACTACTACTGCTACGAACATTTAAAATCCTTTTGCAAAATTTAAGATGTACCCTCTCAATTGATTTTGCTTTAGTAAAACCCCATATTTCTGTAGCATAGTTTAAAATTGATCCAACAAATGCATCAAACAACTGGCATAAAAATTTTGGCTTAATAGGGACTTGCTTACAATTGAATAATAAAACATTTAACGCCTTTAAAGATTTGCCAGTGATATACTCGTTATGTAATGCAAAGGACCCTGTATAGTTAAAAACAGTTCCTAAATAATTAAAATCGTTTACTGTTTCAATACCATTGTATGTCCAGGTTTCACTGTCCAATAAATTGCCTCGTTTCCGAAAAACTACGATTTTAGTTTTATCACAGTTCAATTCCAGTCCCCATTTACAACAATAGTCATAAAACACATCGAGGTTTTTTTGCAAATCATCAGGCGTTTCCGCAAATTATACCATATCGCCTGCAAAAAGAATTGCATAAAATCATGCATATTAATACCTTTACCACCATTCTCCAGTATATATGCTTCTAGATCTTCCAAGTAACCTACTGAATCCACATGACACACTTCAAAAATTATGTAAGATTTCATACTGGCAAACATGCTAGCTAGTTTGGTGAAGATTGGGCCATCAATGTGGCCTCTTACAAGGTTTTTCTAAAATGTGACCTAGTGACCTACTTTTTGATCCCCCGCGACCTAATAATATACTCATCCAGGATTAAATGCAAACAATCTGATCAAGTTTGGTTTCAGGTAACAATGACTTATATAGGTAATTAAAGAAAGAAAAATGTTGGCCCAAACTTAGCCAATTGTCCCACGGGTACATAACGCAGCATAGCGGAGTAATGTAACGGGGGATAACCGACGATGATCGGATACTCCCTTTAAGATTCTGCATTTGTAATAGAACGCCCAAGAACTTCGTGGTCAAAGTATTGACTCAACACAAACCAGAAAAAACCGGCTGGGGTATATATTGCAGACGTAATTGTTGAATATGAAAAAGGACCCATGCGGTATATTTGAGTGAAATAGTAGAATACATGTATATGGAATAAATAAAAAGAGGGAAGGGAAAAAACTATGTACAATGTGGTATACCTGGATGATATGTCATCATAGTAAAATGGATTTTGAATGTCATAAAAGCAACGTATCACATAATGTTTAGCCAATGTCTAGCACTGAATGTGTTGGAAGTTTAAAGCTTCGTCATATTTCCGGCTTTTCATGACGTTAGTCATTGCTGTTTCGCGAATCGGACCCATCTGCTTCAGACTGGCTATTCTCGTATGAAAAAAGATTTTGTTTAATTTTTAAAAAGGGGTTTTCTTCCTATTTAATTTGATGAAGTTACTGTCTATTTTAAGAAATGTCATAAACACTCGTCACCAATCTTCGATTGAGATTTTGCTATTAATCACAAGCTTGCAACATCATTCAAGCTTAGTTTCAAGGTAGATAACCGCGTCAGTCTTCGGACAGTTTTATCACTGCATTATTTCTCTTTCAACAGCAATTTATTCTTAAATGGTATTTTGTGAGAACTCCTTGGAGTGATTTCTTAGGTTTTCACCAGCATTTCGAAAAAAATGTAGCGGCCTTATAATGTCATCATTTGCCTGAAAGCATAACAATGTCCAGAAAAATAGATTGCTGTTACAATGTAGTTCATCGGAGGATCTAAAGCACAAATTTAATTTCACGTATGGTATGTGGTAACCACAATGCCAAGGCGGTACAATAAATGGTTTGTCTCCCTTTACTTGCTTTTGGTCTTATAAAACTATTAAAATCTTTAGCAATGTCGCACATTATTGCATTTACAACACAAATAATCGTTATTATAATCATTTTTTCAGTTCATTGTCATAACTGCTACCACCAACACCACTAACAACAACAACAACAACATCATCATCATCATTATCATCATCATCATCATCATCATCATCATCATCATCATCATCATCAATGTCATCGAATGAGCCTAGTAGTGAAATCGCGATCACCTCTGACGGCCTCTCGCAGAGTAGATTTGAGTTCCGATAGGGGCGAAGGGTGTTGCGTGGGCGAAGGGCGTAATTTGGGAAGGTCGTCCAGCGGATATGCGGTGCGCCGTTGGGGCTGACCCGACATATGTGTCGGGGTCTTGCCTGCAGCAAAATATATCAACGTCGCTATAATGATCAAAATTGTGTCAACGTATTTCCAAAAAGAACAAGAACAAATCATGAATATCATCACCATCAACAAGGTCATGATCGTCAACAGCAGCATTTTCTTTTTGTTGATGTTTTTTTTAAATATAGTTGCTTTTTATATAGACCAAACTAGAGAGTATCATTGTAACCCCTATCACAACCACCACCACAATCATCACCACAACCGCTACTAGCGCAGCGAAATAAATTACTCATTATCAGTTAGCTTATCTGCATAATATACATTAACATCAGCAGCGACAAAACGAGTAAAATCAATGACAACATCATTATCTTCTTAATTCAATGTATTAATACCTTGCAAGAGAACTTTTTGCAACATAACCGGAACATCTGGCACCTATTTTACCTTTGTCAAAATGATAAGGTATGGCAAGGCAATTCGGTGCAATGCGTTTTTAACTAATGTCCCACGCAAATAAGTTGTTGTTAATTAGTCTCAACTGACTATGACCATATATGGTAGGTCAATGTAAACATCCCACCCCGACCGGGTTCGATTTCCTTTTTAGGACAACTCAAAAAAGGCGAATCTAACATAAGGCCATTTTCTCATGTGTTTTCTTTCTTCTAGAACGCAAAATCTCAGCATTGTAGCAGAGCTAAAATAGCCATGACTTTACATTGAATTGTTTGATGTCCGATGACAATTATTGTTTGTAACTGGCTATTGATACGTTTATGACTAATACTCCACTGCAACGTATGCTCCCTTATAAATAACTATTGGTTCGTGCAGGACATTTAAGAGTAGATGTGTCATTGTTTAAAAAAGGACGTGTTTACAAACACGTTGAATCACGCAAAGAAGTCAAAACTTTACAAATATTTTCTGACTCGCCTTCGTCTGTCACGAGTTGACTACTGAATGGGTCGAGAGCTTGCATCTGCCTTATATACTTTACTAAAAATACTACGCTATGATCACGTGATCCGTTTACCTGAACGGATCAATCAGCCGGGTATTAAGCTACCGTGAGACCGGCCCGGGGCGACAGCTCGAGCTATGACGTCAATAGAGCCCTGGGTTCGGCACGACTGCGTCTATTTTTATACTGTCGCAGTAAAATGTGCGTCAGACGGGGCTGTTAGTGTAATACCTAAACAAAAGTACAACAGCCTTTGTCAACAACTGTTAAAGATCCTAAATGATAGAATGAGACCGCGCGTATATGACATTGAAAATTACATCCATTTATCGTACCTTGGCTTTAGAAAACTGTGGACAAGATAAAGAGATTAAACAAAGATTACACATGTTAGGTACGTACGGAAACACTTTATTATGACCCTTGTTCCAGTGGACACCAACTGCATTGTCTCTCAAGCCATCTGAATGCGTATCTTTGTCGTCATAACAAAATCCGGGCTGACCGAGTGAGGTCACGCCATAAGGTCAAGTTGCGTACAAACCACATCGTGGATATTTTTGAAACACTTCAATCTGCGGGGTTTATTAAGTTGCTATTTTTGTAATTCGGTTATTTAGACCAAGTACACTAAGCAGCTAATGGTACAGACCCTTTCCTGTGAAGTGTTTGAAATATTACCAATTTTTGGAATGTCCTCTGTCACTGCTAAGCTCAGCTACTGTTCTGTACTGTACTAATGGAACATATGACCTCGTCATGTAGTACATATAAAAATGCATGCATATTTTATTTAAGTTGACATTGTTTATAACTGAAGAATAACTGTTTTATTTATTATATCTAGATTGAACACATATATATCATACATGTATTGTTAAGTTGGTATTGTGATTAGAATAGGTCTTATATTAATAATATCTGGGTGTTACTGTAAACTGACAAAGAAACATCTGAGCAACTTATGTAGTCGATTGCAAGTTGTCCTTTGACGATTTTATTGCAGTGCTGGAATCAACAAACTTCGTGTTTGTTTTACATCTAGAAAAAAGACAACAATAGATAAACGTTCACTTTTAAGGTTAAAATGATAAAACTCTTATTCTGGAAATCTACATGGAGTATATTGTTTTAACATAATATACATGCTCACTTGCTTCTTAATATGAGTAATGTAATGCTGTGTCCAACTGCAACCAAACAGGGCGTTTTTATCAGTTGAGTGTAAGAATGTCGCGAAAAAATATGAGAAATCCTAATTAGCTATGCGAGATCTAGATAAAGCAAAGTTAATCCGACGAATCAGTTGATGAATTAAAAATTATAATATTACCCACTACTACTAAAACCACTACTATTACTACAACTACTACTACAACTTCTACTGCTACTACCACCACTACTTCTACTACCACTACTACCACTACTACCACTACTACCACTACTACAACTACTACTACTATTACTACTACTTCTACTACTACTACTACCACTACTACTTCTACTACTACTACTACCACCACTACCACTACTACTACTACTACTACTACTACTACTACTACTACTACTACTACTACTACTACCCCTTCTACCACTACTACTACTATTATTACTACTACCACTACTACCACTACTACAACTACTACTACTATTACTACTACTTCTACTACTACTGCTACCACTACTACTACTACTACTACTACTACCACCACCACTACTACTACTACTACTACTACCACCACTACCACCACTACTACTACCCCTTCTACTACTACTACTACTACTACTACTACTACTACTACTACTACTACTACTACTACTACTACTACCAGTACTTCTACTACAACTACTACTACTAAAACTACTACTACTAGTACTACCAGTACTACTACTACTTCTTCTACTACTACTATTACTACTACTTCCACTACTTCTACAACTACTACTACTACTACTACTACTACTACTACTTCTACAACTACTTCTACTACTACTACTACTACTACTACTACTACTGCTACTACTACTATGACTACAATTACTACTGCTACTACTGCAACTTCTACTACTACTACCTCTACTACTACTACTATCACTACTACTACTACTACTACCACTACTATTACTACTATTATTACTACTACTACTGCTGTTGCTGCTACTACTACTACTACTACTATGACTTCTACTACTACTACTACTGCTGCTACTACTACTACTACTACTATTAATACTACTACTACTACTACTACTACTATCACTACTACTTCTACTACTACTTCTTCTAACACTTCTTCTACAACTACTGCTACTACTACTACTACTACTACTACTACTATTTATTCTTCTTCTACTATTACTACTACTATTACTTCTTCTCTAGTTCTACTACTACTACTACTACTACTACTGCTGCTGCTGCTGCTGCTGCTACTACTACTACTACTACTACTACTACTATTTCTACTACTACTACTACTACTTCTACCACTAATAATAATAATAAATAATAATAATAAACAAGTGATAACGAAGACATTGAGTGTTGATAAACCCCAAGACACTATTTTGTTCATTTGCATCTACCAAATGTTTTTGAAACAAAATTAATACGACACATGCACATCATATTAAATTCTTTTCAAAACAAGAGCTTCAGGTTACGACGAAATGTTGTTCGACCTTGAAAAAGAAGCTTGAAAACATCCTTTAATTCTTTAAAAACAGTAAAGGTACTTAGTAAAGTACAGTGTGCCTCAGGTGCTTGACGTCAAGATACGACTGCATCCGGGATCTTGTCAAAAACAGTTAACGGATATAGGTGTTTTGTAGTTAGTTTGTAAAAATGCACTTCATCATCGACGTCGTCGTTGTCATCATCATCATCATCATCATCATCATCATCATCATCATCATCATCATCATCATCACCATCATCATCCGTCTCCTCCTCATCATCATCGTCAGCATCATCAAAATCATCCTCTTCTTCCTCATCACCACCATCATCACCTCCATTATCACCATCAATATCATAATTATTATTTCATTATCATGATTTACAACGGCAGTCAAGTGCTTTTTCTTGGACTACAAGCGATTTATATACACATGCTATGCACTTCCGCCATGTTTGAATTTTCTTTCATCTGTATAACAGCACAATCCAGGCTCCTACCTTCCTTGATTGACTATAAGGACATTAACAATTGACCATAATCTTTAATTCGGGACCTTGGCAACCTCCGAGAATTGCTGGCGACATCTCGTCAATGGGCATCACCTGCCATTAATTTTAAGTTGACCGCTACAGTTTGGTCGACAGCTTAAATTAATATCTTCAAATAGATCGTTTTGATCACTGAACAAATGCAACGAGTACTAAATAAAAGTTGAATATCGTGACCCGCTTTCGTGGTATTTAAACAAGCATAGTCATTTTGCACTCTGCGGAAGTATATGCATTCTTTCGCCTAGTTCTGTTTGTTGGCGACGAGCTAGAGCGCGATGAAATACGGGTCATAATTCGGTAAACGGGGCTCTATTTTATTTTCTCATTTTAACTTTATTTTTGTGTGTCTGTGACTTTTAAAATAACTTTGAAAATAAGCAATAAGATACTGAGAAAGAAAAACGTACTATGCTCAAGAAAGATACTATCTGAACAATAACTATTTGCGTAATGCAGGGCCGCTGCACATGTGCAATTTCTACTAGTACACTTTAGATTTATAGTTAATATAATAACTATTCAACCTTTTATTCATCTTGGAAACTAAAATGGTGTCGGGTTTTGCTTTTTATTTTGTTTAAAACCAATTCATAGTCTCAGGAAAAAACGTTATACATACTTTTTCTCGAGATTTATAGTATACCGAAAACTTTCATATAAAACATTACTTTTCAAATATGTCCGTTTACCTCTTAAACTTTTTGCGTTGCCGTTAATGCTTCGCGGGGATTTAAGCATAATTTCTGTCTAAACCCATACTTCAGTCTAAGAAAATATGATTGTGAACACTTTTTTATTGTTAGAAGGTACAAATTGAAAAAAGTTCACTAAATGTTCATCCTTTCCAACTTTATGGAAGAGTCTGCTTGTGATCTCAGGTAAAAATAAATATCAACATCAAAGCGTACTATCCGGATGACGATATATCGTGATCGGAAAAGTCAGTTGTCACGTGGTTGTCTTAGTTTAAAAATAGCTATCTCTGCAGCGTGGCTCAGATAGGAATTACCTGTCGACAAGGACGAGTGAGGATTTATGGTTCACTGACACACAGATCAAGAGCACCAACGAACATCATTTTGCCAGATCTTTTTAGAAAACAAGAACTTATTTGGTTTTTGAGAAAAAGACTTTGGATCAAACTGTCGGATACCACCTTTAAGGTTCGGGAATTTTCTGCTATTGTGTCCTAAACGGGCTATCCTACCAAAGGTATGCCTGCTATGCCGGGGTATTTCTGCATTGCTGGACTGGGCGGTATATTGTGACGTGATTCTAGCCGTCTGGCGTAGTTTACGGTAGACTGTTTAGAATGTGGGCCTTAAATTGTTTAAACTGTTTAAACAAAACGCCTTTCCGATTGGCGTTTTTGTGTTTGATTGCGCATTTGCTGCATAGTAAATCAAGAGATTAAACTCTACGTACTGCGCACAACAAATTCCGCGGTATGATGCCAAGGGTACTTCATAACGCTTTTATCATTTGTGTTTGTTTACTTTGTAGCAGTGGCGTGTTTTACGCATGCGTGAAAGTTCAGATTCATTCAGGGTGCATATGTTGTCATAAGCAATAATATGCGCGCATGCGCATTTCGGAGATATACAAGGGTTTTAAGCTAAAAACGGCTACAACTCTATCAAAACGTAGCAACGGTTTTAATCAGAACAACACATTCTTTTGATGAACGAGATGTTCACATAAAATCTATTGATCTCAAGGGCGAATCCAGAAAATTTTAATTGGGGTGGGGTAGGGTGGGGTGGGGTGAGGTGGGTTGTCTGTTGGTGGTTTTAAGGAATCAAGATCAACTTTATTGCGGTACTAGTACTATACATATATACACGGTAAGGGACTCTAACCTCGAACTAAGTAGTCAACAGACCAATATTACTTTAAAATATCAGTACTTTTAAGCTTACGCGCTTACGTACGTGTTTTCACAACTCTACCATTTCGCCTGGTTAGTGGTGGTGGTGGTGGGGGTGGAGGAGGGGCGGGGAATCCCCCCCCCTCTGGATCCATCCCTGAGTGATCTGACGTACTTTTTATTCCATTTCTCATTATTGTGGTCCAGCAAGGTTATTCCCCTTTTAAACAAAAAGTTCAGAATTACAATTTGACTAATAATGACCGCGTTAAAGGCGGTATCCAACAGTTTACCTATACCAAATGCATGTAATTATATTTTTCCGCGGATTCTGTGAATAATTTCTGCATATACCTATACTTCAGTCTCAGTATTAACGATTTTTGTACACTACCTATATGTGAAAAAGTACACCTTGCGAAATAATAGCACTAAATGTTCATTCTGTTTAAATCTATAAATAAGCACGAAAGTAATCTCTGCTAAAAATAGATATAGGCGTCGTCGCGGTTTAGCCGGATGACTTTATAACACGATTTTACACCTGTCCCGTGGTTTTCTTAGTTTAAAAAATAGATATCTCTGCAGCGTGGCTCAGATAGAAAATACCTGTTGGTCACGACGATTGGGGTGTAATGCTTCACTTTTCACATAGATCTAGGATATTAATGGACAGCATTTTGCGGGACCTTTTTCATGTAACTATGACTTGTTTGGTTATTTGAGAAAAAATAGTTGGTCCACAGTGTCGGATATCACCTTTAATATGTAGGAGAAAAGACGACAGAGGATCGACAGAATGACGGCGTTCTCCACATTTATATACTAGTCTGTAGAATGTCATTAATCAAGACCGGACATCGCCTTATGGCAATCAATATGTTAGTGCGTCCAGCAAATTAACAAAAGATGACAAAAACCGACCTGAAAGGTCATTCGTGGGAGAGATACTCGATGTTTTATTATAGAAAAAATGGACATGTGGGATTATTGCTGACCCAACTAGAACAACAATTCATCCTTTCCTATCATCATTACCATGATTCCCTTATATATCGGATCCATTTTCACACTTTTTCATTATTTCTTGTCTTTTCTTGATTTATCCCCAGATTCTATTTTCTCCTCCCCCGCAAGACGTTACAAGAACTCCCGCGAGGATATTTGTCGTTTGTTTCGTCTTGGAAACAATCCAATAAGCTAGAATTACTTCGATTGAAAATAGCTTTGAGATTCAAGTATTCTCTCTGTGGTATTGATAGATTGTTTTATATATAATGATTACTAGATAAGTGTTAATTTCCAAGTGGGAGCTTATTATAGAAATAGTTAATTGGATTTCCATAAGAATTTTCTGGAATGTAACATAAATATGGGGAAATTATATATTCACACTACTGAAAGAGAAAATTAAAGAAAAGCAGTCCGATGATGCACATTTTTCTTTGAAGTGTTTAATTTATGCTGTAATTATTGTTAAGTATATAATATTCTATACCAAGGTTTAATTTTTTTGTATAATCGAGAAGATTCTAGAGTTCTGTCTACCAATCAGCATCAGTATTACAACACATAATATCAGCTCGTTTGAAACTTATTGGTTTATCATTTACTTATACAAAAACCGCAATTAAGCATTAAATGGGGGAAGTTGTAAGCACTGTCAATGTAAATGAAAGGTTTTTCAGGCGCTTTTACATGGATGTATATATATATATATATATATACACACACACACACACGCACGCACGCACGCACGCGCGCACACACACCACACACATGTATATATATATATATATATATATATATATATATATATATATATATATATATATATATATATATATATATATATATATATATATAATATATATATATATATATATATATATATATATATATACATACACACACATCTATTGTTTCCTTTTTGACGAGTAAGATTTTAAGTGCACAGGAAATAAATCGAGTTTGTCGTCTGTGTTTTTTTAATTTCTAATACTTTTCTGCAATTTCGTTATATCTCAATATTTCAATGTGTGGTATGACATTGAACAGTATGTTTATGCCATGATACACTGAATCAAGTGGTTATGATACGAAAACAAGACAAATAAATAGTGCAAATATTTATTCAGCTTTGCAGTTCATGAACGACACATGGTGATAACAACTGCTCCATTAGAGCAACATAATTTAAAATGACATATACACCATTAAAGGCAGATGATCAAAAGATGTATCGTTGTGTGAATGAGATGACCCGCGTTGTAAGTAAATTAATGTTTGGTATATTCGTGTTGTAAAGATGGATGGGTAGAATCGCGTTGTAAGGATGGGTGGAAAGAATCGCGTTGTAAGGATGGGTGGAAAGAATCGCGTTGTAAGGATGGGTGGAAAGAATCGCGTTGTAAGGATGGGTGGGTAGAATAGTGTTGTAAGGATTAGTTCGTAGAATCGCGTTGTAAGGATGGATGGGTAGAATCGCGTTGTAGCTAAGAATGGATTAAATCGTGTTTTAACTAAGGACGAGTAGAATCGGGTAATGGGGTAGTTGTTTTTGTTAATGCATATGATTATGATAATGATGACGAAAGCGATGATGATGATGTTTCTGGAACCAGCCAAAAACAAGAATAAATACATAACTTAAAACAAACAAAAATGACTTAATAGCACACAAAATAAATAGCTTTTAAATAACTAACTAGTTTATCCATAAATTAAAAAGAAAGCAACAAAAATAATAAAAAACATTTATATAAATAAAAAGGTAAGCATATAAAAATAATCAAATGTGAGAATTCTCTGTAATTAAATCAGACAACTAAATACCCCTTTTTTTAAAAAATGACGGACTGAGGAGAATCTTCCTGGTTAACATGTAAAAATATTGTTGAAAAAATGCACTAATAATTGTTAAGACCAAAATTGTTAAATGAGGGAAATATGGCGCACGTAATATAAACACGAAATGCGCGTGACACAATGATCAACTCACGCGAAGTTGCGAACTTGCACGTGTACTAAATCAATTTACCCGGATATGGAGGCAATTACTGTTAGTAAGTTCGATCCTTAAACAATATGAATGAATTATTTACAGGCTGACCAGTGACCTTCCGTGAAAAAGTAGGGCTCAATTTCTTTAAAAAGTAGGGCAAAAGTAGGGAATTGCAGCTAAAAAGAAGATTTTGCTGAAAATCATGACAAAAATCTTGTTTAAAATGTTCTTCCGGTTTGACAGCATGACATACAAAACAGTAGGAATTTTAAGGCTGCTCGATTTTCTAAAGTAGGGAAAAGTAGGGCCCTGGAAAAAAATAGTGAAAAGTAGAGCCTGCTTGTCAGCCTGTATTTAGTATTACTTTCATCATTTGCATCAATATTACCGCAGGAGGGTCATTGTTAATAAAAGTCGGGGCTTGTTGAAAGCGAAACGACGTTTGAAAAAGGAAAGTAAAATTGTTGTGTTGTTTCTTTTCTCAAACTTACATAGCTAAAGTGTCTTTTCTAACAATACAAATGCTACAAATGATGCATAGGTTTGAGATTTGGCGCATTAAATACTAAAATAACGTGTAAAAGTACAGCCATACGCAATATATCATATAAACACATTTTGACATACCAGTAATTGCAGAATCTTAAAAGAATTGAGCATAAGTCCGTGTAACATCAGTAAATAAAATGCTTGCCTAAACTTTTATTGTGACTTTGTAATTAAACATTACAGAAGAAAATGTTTCAGAAGCAAAAAACAATGTCTATCATCTGCACATGTTACCAACAAGTTAATAACCGAGTTAGAAACAAATCACAGAATGAACATAATTTACTAATTAACACGTTTTTATGCGTGACCACACATAATTGAAAATCAATTTCATCTTATTTCATCTTAATTTGATCATGGTAAGAGCGCTAATTTGTTTTTTTTCCATTTCATTTGTTTCAATTACTAAGTATGAGAAAGAAATGTCATATTAACAAAATTAATAAACATAGAGTCCTATTTGATTCTAGTATATTATGTATGGCAGAAACAAATATATAATTGTATAACTGATTTTTATTAAGAATTCATTGATATTTATGATGTGACTTCATAAGTGCACATATTCATACTTATATTAATTATTGTTTTATTGATTGATCAACATCATGCACATTAATGTAAACTATGGCAATTGTCAATGCAGACAACTTCGCTAATTTAATATCAATATTCTTTCATAGCTAAGCAGTGATAGCATGTTCTTATAAGTGTTGCAAACATCCGCTCATTACATGTATATGCTAAAACGTATAGCACGTGACCAAACACATGTAGCAGTACTAGATGTTAACCTTTATCAGGCTTTATTCACGAATTAGTGATACAAAAAAAGTTATTTACTAGCAACAACATGCAAATGTAACATGACATGAACATTGTGACTCTATAACAATAAACGCGGGAACTGGTTGATCTGTATCAGCACTTTTTCCTCATGGTGCACCAATGCGTGTTGAACACACATTGAAACAGTGTCCCAGTTTATCTATTTTTAGAATCAAGTCTATAAATAGAAATGGAATTTTGACTGAAAACCATTTACGTGCTGACAAACGTATATGTTTAAACATTGGATCTGCACATGTGATAGATGTTTTGTACATTGCTGAGAAACAAATGGCTCACTGTACAATTTCCAGTGACACATTGACATTATGCAACTTACTCATAACTTTGACTTTAATTCCAATCACTGGTGCGATGTACTGCGATGTAGTGTAGTACATGTTTTGGGAATATTTAATTCAAAATTAAGTAGTTTCAAAATATGATGTTGCTTCTGACTGGATTATCGTGAATATGAAATAGTTTATAGTTCATTTGTTTATTTTATATTGTCTAATGCTTTATTATTAAACAACGTGTAAATTGTTCTTTTGTATTAATTGTTATTGACTAAATTATTGTTTTAATCAACGATGTTGATCCATTCTAAGTGGTGATGTTGCTGTTGCTATTTTCGCTGTTGTTGACCAGGTCCGTCATATGTAAATTGATGTCCTACTTTAACCACGCCCTCTTCCATTGGTGTTTAGTTTGTTTATCTCTCAGAAAATGGTTGATGATTTTGCCTCTGTATAGATTTCCCACAGTCCAAGATGATGACGAATTGAGGATTTTGTGGTCATGTGACCATAGACCAAGAGCAACGCCCCTAGAGGTCACGTGAGAGTAGGTAGACCAAGAACAAGGTCCAAAGACCGGCTGATCTGTGCTTTTCTTGGCGCCAAACGCCAAATGGGGAATCTGATACCCCTGAAACAAAAGAGTCAATCATCTTATGAATAATATTATGCACAAACAGCAAATAATATTTCTGACATTTAAGCAAATAATATTTTATAAATTTATGCAAATAATATTTCTGTGAGTTGTGCACAAGCTGCAAACAGTAAATAGACACTGATGGGCTACACAGTTATCCGGATTATGAAACAAAGATATTCAAGGTTAGTGCAAAATGCAAGGGAATTGGAATGACAAAAACACAAACCGAAACTTCCTGATTTATGGTTGGGGAATTACTGTAGGTCCAAGAATTAAAACTTCCTCATTCTAGAAAGTTTATTAATTTTCCGGCGGGCATGCATTTATATGTAGAAAGTCGATTCATAAAAAGTACCCTCTTATGCGGGCAGATCTTATTAACATGTTCCTAAAACTAAATTCCCGCTTTCCTGTTTCCTAGTCCAAGAAAGTGTACATGTGTACTTAGCTTCAATTGTATAAGTAATTGCTATGACTAATTAACAAGCTGTCGGGTGGACCTCGTACTATTTACGTTGTATTAGCACAAACCCCCAATCTCTCAGGGAATAACTGCTCTGTTATTAACATATATATGTACATATCGTTATTCATGTGACCCCAGCACCTCATCCCCTCTCCGCCCATGTGTCAGCCAATGACTGTCGACGGATCTTAGAAAATCGCATGACCGTAACAAGTCAAGTGACCAAATAAATTTAAATGAGTCATATGACCCTTACAAAGTCACATGACCAAAACGAAGTCACATGACCCTGATGAAAGTCACATGAACATACGAAGATGATAGACATGGTTTTTATTATGAATGGTAGTGACAGGAGCTTACCGCCGTTATCTTACTATGTGTAACAAGCCGGGCCTTGCGGTGTGAACTAGTTAAAAGCAGTAAAACGATGGACTAGATTTATGGAGTTTTAGGAAAAGAAACCAAGGTTGTAGAAGGTGGACTGGTGGTGATGATGTTGATGATGTTGATGATGTTGTTGATGCTGCTGCTAATGACGACGAAAAAGATGATGTTGATAATGCTAATGATACACATCATCATCTATATGACGATGATGAAGATGATAATAATGATGATGGCGAAATAAATAAAATCTGTAACATGCACTCCTGGGGAAAACGTGACTAATTTTCCCTAAGTTGTAAATAAGCCGAATAATGTACCAACTTTGACATGACAATTGAATAAGACTTCGTTATAAATGTTGAATATTTTACTTATGCCCTATAGTAACTTACGTCAATGCAAAAACAAAACACCCCCACCCCACCCCGCCCAAAACCGCTCAGTTATCAAATAACTCAAGATGATAACACATAACGTTCTTATGCAGCTGTGCAACCGTATTTTAAAGGATGTATCCCAAAGTTTGCTTATGACAAATACAAATGACAATATCTTACCATTCTTGAGGGATTTCGTGTATGATCTCTACTAAAAATCATACTTAAGTCCAAATAAAGACAATTAACAATACGTGATTTCAAAAGTAAGTGGTCACGTGGTTTACTTAGTTAAAAATAGCTAACTGTGCAGCGTGGCTCAGATAGGAAATACATGTTTGCAATGGCTAGTGTGGTATTATTCTTCACATTTCACACAAATGCGGACCTCAAACAGTTTTCGCGGAATCTCTTTAGACAATAATAATTTATCTGCTTGTTAGAAAAAATTGTTCTTGTTGAAACAGACGGAAAAACATCTTAAAGGAAATTCCCGGAAGAACAGCCACGCTTAAAACTAAATTTCTTTTTAACTTACACTTCCTTGTATGTCTGCATTCTACAAACGGGAGCACCAGTGAGTGAGCACTTGACATGAAGAAAAAATTAGTTAATGACATGTTTAATTGTGTTCGCGCTATCAAGAACAGAAAAAAGTACCGCCAACCTACCTATATTATAATGAAGGATGTATGACCATGTGTCCCCCAATTCAGTCCGGTAATGTGATGGTGCAGTCTGGTGCGGTCTCGTGAAACAGGTATGAGTGTTGCTTCATGATCTGACAGTCCTCGTCGCTCATGTCATCGCAAGGGTATCCAATCAGCATGCACGTGAAGTCCAGGGTTCGAGCCACCTTCATGGCTGAGCCGCTCGGTTCAGACGCCGATAAAAGGGCAGCCATCTTCTCCGCACTGTCAACCTTTGAAACAAAAAGTTGTAGGCTATATTTATTCTCAGGCTTGACACATGTCTAAAAGCAACATGCACATAAAATAGTATTTATTACATTGAACTCAGCGGAGTCCCCGTGGGAGCTGGTTTACTGTCTGGAACTACGCCTTAACCGAATCAATATGTCATTGTTTTTTTTTCTTAGTTGCCAATGCTTTAACCAAATGTTAACCAGGCACATTGCCTGTTAAGGGAAAACTATTTTGAATTGTAAAGGAAAGTGTGTACAGGTACCGTAGCTTGTGTTGCTTTATTGTTTTGTTGCTTTGTGGTTTTCTTTGCGGGATAAATCCAACATACCAAAATATTGTTTTTGAAATGCATTGCAGCTATTATTTGTGATAATTATATGGTGGAGGAAGATCCCAGACACATGTCTGGGTAGAACCACCGGCGCACCGCAAGTCCTTCGCCAGGAACGGGTCTCGAACCCACGCGGTGAGAGGCTAAGCAGTCAGAGGAGTTACAAATCGCCGACTCTACCACTACGCAACGGACGAACCAATAATGATAAAAATGTCGCTGCGCAGTATCGGCAAAAATGCCGGCTTATCCCTAATCCCTAATCCAAATTATGTAAAATAGGACATGATTCCAGCTCTAACAACCCTGCAAGGATTTTTTTGATGTACCCTAGCCCGGCGCTCTCCGTCACCCATCCATACACTAGCCACGGTAACCGTTGCTTAACCGCACAACTACGGTAGCCGCTTAAACCGGGTCGATATTGAGTGAACCTAGCAGCGAGGCTGGTTTAAGATGCTTTAATTTCTACCACCGGTGGACATTAGACACATGTCCCAAATATTGCTTTGTGTGTTTTGGGTGTACATTTCCCTGACATTTTTTTGTCATATTGGCTAACTCTAGCTATTGCTGGTGACGGACAACCTTTAGCATATGTCTGGATAGAAGCATCGGGGCACCGCAAACATAAGCTGAAAGACTGTCCTACATAAAAACTATAGACCCGTCTGGGACTTGAATCCACGCGGCGGGGTACTGAGGACAGGTGAGGGATAACAAGGTTGTAACTATTTACTGAAAGTATAACTCGAAAAACAATGCCCTTTGTGAAAAGTCGTCTACTTAAATTTGGAGGAAGAAAAATATAATAAACACTTAAACAACAAAAATAAATAATAAAAATGATGATGATGATGATGATGATGATGATGATGATGATGATGGTGGTGGTGGTGGTAATAATAAAATCAATAACAACAACAATGAACATTAAAAAAGTGAGCTTAACAAAACATGCACCGGACAAATGTACATTTTTGTAAATGTTAACCTCTTATCAGCGCTTTGTTATCGGTAGCAAATGTAGCTCAGTTGCAAAACAAAGTTCACCGTATGCTCATAAAGTGCAAGTTTAAATTGCAGGCCATCGTTGCTGAGATATCCGAATTTGGATGGCTTATGCAAAAAGATGTTGATTTAGATCGACCGGAAGCTGGCTGATCAGGATCTGTGCTAACTGCAGCTCAGACGTGCAACTAGTTACCTATGCATACATTGTAAGCGAATAACACGTTTTTGTACATAAAGGGAGCATTGGCATGACATTGTATTCCCGGTCCCTGTATTTTCACACGATGATACTAATCGCTAATTTTACCGCCACATGTTAGTGCTCACGCGTTAATATTATAAATGCCAATATCATGTAGCAGTTATAGCTTGTTAGGGAATTATTTTACTAGCTTTTATTGGCATATTGTGTCATATATTTGGCTTTGCTTTGTTGAAAACAGGGTAAACTTGTTGTTGTGCCGCTGTAAGATGCAGCGTGTACAATGTATACAGATTAATGTCTATGATTTGTATTGTTTGTATTATTCTGTTTGCTGGATGGATCGAATGACCTTCTGGCTGAACTTAAATAAACGTTCAAACTGTTATTTACGGAAAGGTTTCACGTTTCAAGGTAAGAGCTCTATATGCATTAATAACAGCCAAGCTGGCGGGCTTTATCTCTCTTTATACCTGTTCCTCGTATCGCGGTCGATTTCAAGGAATGCAAAACGGAAATAAACATCTATTGGTTAAAAGAGAACAAAGAAAATACTTGCCAGGTAGGCTTCTTAAGTTGGAGAGATGCAGAAAATTAAAACTTAAATTGCGAGTTTATTTCAACATAGAAAACAATGCTGCAAAAGTCAGTTTAATCGATCAACACAGAAACGGAAGATAGATGGCGGTGATATTTATAGTTAGACAGGCTTTTCTTGCCAACAAAACAACACCATAACCATCAACACTAATGCACATTGTCGAAGTGGTACATGTAATCCATTAACGTTAAGGCATGGAAGAGCAAACAAATGGAGACTTTACCAAACTGCTCACCTCTCACAACGTGGGTTCGAGTCTCGACCGCGACGAAAGGCTTAATGATGGAAAGTCTTACAACTGACCTGAAGTGCCCCGGTTGTTTTTACGGAGACATTAGTTTACGGCCTTCCTCGACCAGAATAACTGGGCTTCTATAATGATCATACTTCTGTTCCAACTTTGTATAAAGTGTTAAAAACAAACAACAAAAGCAAAAACAAAGTTGTTTTAATTCAAAATTAACCTACCTTGATCAAATGAACACCTGTTTCCCAACAATGAGCTTCGATCAGTTTGTGCTGAATGTTAAGCAACAAATCCGCAGACGACACTTGCGGAAGGATACACAACATCACCTGCTCCGGGCATCTGCATCAAAAATAGATCCAATATTACGATCATTGCAACCATTGGCACAAACTTCACGTTCTTTTCATGTTAAATTCCGACGCAAATCTAATTTTGTCGGCAAGTTATACCATCATAGTTCTAAAAGATTAATTATCTTTATTGGCCGTAAGAAACATCTACATAAGTGCACCAAGGGCATGAAGTAATAATCACACGCACTTAAATAAAAATAAATTATATTCACCATTCTTCTTCAATAGAAGTTAATGCCAATGCAGTTCCCATTAGTATAAGTGAACATAAAAGCAAACTGCCTAGTAGGTATATAGTGTTACGTTTATTAACCGAAATAATTATAATATTCCCGGAATATGCGCGTTATTGATACCAAGACAGTTTGATTGTATAATTAAGCAATAATTTTGTAAACGAATGGAGGCTGGCACTGTCCATACGCATAAATAAAAAGCTACATTAAGCAATCGCTGGTACTAAGTGTCTGTTAAATCAAACTTATTATATTTTTGTCCTTAGATTTTGATAATAATTAGTACAATATAAAGAACATAAAAAGAAACGAACTATTTTCTTGTTAAAAATAAAATCATAGTTTGTCATACAATCTTAAATTTATGCTGGTAATATCTCAAAACATTCTGCTTTTAACAAGTTAGGTTGCCTGGCTACATGTTAATAATAACGTAGACTATTTTATATTTCACTGAATTTATCTAATTAATCGAAATAGAACCTCCTGGTGACAATTTACCGCAGTTTTGGGATAATGGATCATGCTTCTATAAGAAGACATGCTAAATATAGCGACAGGAAGACAGAAATAGATTGGCATTTGAAGAACGTCGCTGAAACGGACGAGCAGCGGGGATGATTTATCTCACCATAAAGGAGACTGTAATCCTTTATTTACACTACTGCACAATCATATATTTTTTCTTTGTACCTATAAGCGTGTCTGCTTTTTTGTGTTTTGTAGTTTTGTGTTTTAGGGCAATCGGAACACTTCGGATAATTCACGAATCATCTCTCGGATGTACGTAGGTAGTCGGATCACCTCGGTCATTTCCCTATATGGGACTACTGATGTGACAGGCGTCAAAACAAAGATGGCAGCTCGGATGACAGATCATACAGTACGAATCAATATGTTGCGGCTTCAAGTTTAAATTTTTATTTACCCTGCGCAGCAGACACGAAGCTGTCAAAACTATGACATTGTTTGTGTTTTGTGCGAACTACATTTTAGGCATATTCTTCTTCCGACTTGCGGCGAACAAAACGATCGTGATTTCAGTAAGTATCATTGCACCAGATACATCCGAGGGATGCTTGTCCCGAGGACGGAATTACCCGAGGAGTTTAGGGACCACCGACACTTGACAGGTCATACTGCGCCGAATACATTGAAGTTTAACGTGATTAGATACAATCAGGTTAAAATAAGAACACAGGAGAATAAATATGAAACTCTGTAAGTCTAGAATTATGTGAATTATAGTTGACGTCTGCTTATTGTCGTCTGACCAATTTCCAAATTTTTGATAACACTAGACCGTAAAATCAGCTAGTCGATAGCTAACAAGGGATAGTTCCATTTTTATACATTCAGTGTTCATTTAAAGGTGGTATCCGAAAGTTTGGTCCAAAAGATTCTTCTCAAATAACCAAAACAAAGTCATTGGCTTCAGAAAAGGTCTTGCAAAATGTTGTTTATCGATGACAAAGATATTTGTAAACAGTCAGGGATAAATGTCCTACGTAATTATTACAAACAGGTGTTTCCTATCCGAGCAACGCTACAGAGTTAGCTATTTTTAAACGTGGAAAACCACGTGCCCACTTTTAATATAGTCATCCGTGTTATCCGCTCTGTCGTCGATATCTATTTTTAGCAGTGACTAACATCGGGTTTTTAAAGAGGTGGAATCATTGGACATTTAGCGTAATTATTTTGGCGATAGGTACAGTCTTACAATAAAGTTAGTGTTAAAAATCGTCTTTATAACGACTAAAGTATGGGCTTATGCAAAAAGTATGACCGAATTTTCCAAAGCAGTGGTTAGAGATTGGCACGCGTATCTAATTTAGGCAAACTCTCGGATACCACCTTCAACCCCCCAAATACAACATGACAGCTTTCGTATACCCGTACATGCATATACTATCCTATCTTTTTTAACAATAAGTTAAGTTTACCAAAAAAAGTGAGATGGGATGAGATGTGATTTGCCGGCATTTTGCCAATACTGTGCAGCGACATTTCTATCTTTATAGGACAGGGGCACTTATGAGGTGCCCAGGGACTGAACCCGGCCGGTCCATTATACTGACACCGACGAGTCAGGCGTAATGCTGTCCCCTTAGCCCCGAGCGTTAGGAGGAAAGTCACTTCTACTGAACTTAAAGTCATTGGTTTGACCCGGTCGGGGTTTGAACCCGCGACCTCCCGATCCGCAAGCCTACGCTCTACCACTTGAACAAAAAAAGTGGAAAGGTGCCAATAAAATCGACATTATAATAAAAATACAAAGGGCACTGCTATTGCATTTGTTAGAATGCCAAGTGCTTGTCGTCAGCTAACAGAAAGACTGACGCTGACGTAAAGAACTATTCGAATTACGTCACTTACGTTTCGAGAACCTCGGCACATTCAAAGACACCAAATGTTATTCTGCCTTGAGAGACGGCCTGTTTCACGACGGAGACCAACACCTGTCCCATGTCGACGACAGATCTGGAATAAAAGAGGAAAAGGTTGTCTAACATTTAAATATTAACAATATTATGTGCCCAGGGGAATCAACAGGATAAACTTTTCCGGGGTATCGCTAACAGGGTTATTTGACTTTTAAAACACATGCAAACGTTTAAGATTTCGGGGAAATGACAAATTACACTTTAGCTATTTGTACATCAGATTAAGGGCTATTTGCCCTATATGTCAATAAAATATAAAATGTCGCCCTGGCACATCAAGAACTCACGGCGTAAAGATCAATTTAAGCTCCAACAAGATATAAGGCAAATATAATACAATGCAACGTTTTATATTTAACTGGTGTAAAGATATGATATGAGGACATAATTAGGATACTTCCTGAAAGAGATAATAGGGTTTAACTGAAAGTTGACTCCATGCGAAACATAAGGAAGTGAACAACTTGGTTATAGGCAGATTGCGTCGGACAGTACACCGTGCTAAGCAAATAATAATAATAATAAAAATAATAATAATAATAATAATAATAATAATAAAAACAATCTTAAATTTGAAAACATCTTCGTAGAAGAGGCATGAGAAGCATTCAGAGATCACCCGATCTTTCTCTCTGAAACTTTTCTTTGTTAAGATTATTTTCAAGCACAAACTTGAAAATCTTGTTTTTTACTTATGTTTTCTCATTGTCTCTACAAAGCAAGTATAAGAAATAACGACTGGTTAGAATCATTTTGTCAGAAACTCTGTGCAAGTGCCTTTTTAAATCCATATCTTTCCAGCTAGAACATGGAAATCAGTAGCAACAAAACAGAAAATGTGCAAGCGTTGTAGACAGTTTATAGTGGAATTGCGTTATAGTTTTCTACCCTTTATATTTTTTATGAAACTCAGTTGTTGGAAATTTCGAAGTCATGTTTACGAATGCCCCATTTATGTCATGAAATGACTGAGATAAAACCCAATACATATGCTGCAAATTTATACTGTTTGTTTCTTATTTATTTTTTTGCGAATTTACGTTAAAATGAAAACATTTAACAACACACACCAATAAGTAACAACAAAACATGGTCATTCATCACCCTGCTTTCACACACCCATACGTCCTTTTTCTTTGAAGGCGACTTTAAAAAAATTAGGTTTACTTAAGGCGACGTTTTCTCCGCCTAATTATTTCCATAGAAACGATACATTAAATAAACACCCCCACTGTAAACATTATGTTAATTTATGACGCTCTGTTTAATTAACGTGTTTAATTCAGCCACGACTCTAGCGTTTCTTGTAATTTGAAATGGTGTTTAAATCCGTGTCTTCTTCCCAAGGGAACCCAATGTTTTGCAGCGTTGACGCAATAAACAGTTTCGTGTTCAAGGTCCTATAATAACAGTTGAACAGAACTTTGGACCGGTGAACTTAAATTCAGTTTTGCAGTGTTGCATTGCCATTCGCTTGAGGAAACATCTCTCGGTTTAATAAACAATAAAGCAAAAAAGACCCCGTGTTAAACATATGCAATGTGATTGTCGCATTTATTGACAAGGGAAAATGTATGTCTTTTGGGCGATGTTTTCCCTGTAAAGATGATATACGATAGTTTGCATAGATATCAAAGTCAAATACCCTACCACTGCTTTGGGGAATTACGATTCTTTTTATTTCTTTTTCCATTTCCTTGTAATTTAGGCATCATTCGTCCAAATAAAGACAAATCGCAAAAAAAGCTCTTAATGATAATTCTTTTCAAACCTATAAACAACACGACGGAGATTTGTGGTAAAAAGCATACTGTCGTCACAGCGAATAACCCGGATGATATGATGTAACGTGCTCGCAACAGTGAGTAGTCACGTGGTTTTCTGAGTTTAAAAATAGCTAACTGAGGAGCGTGGCTCAGATAAGAAATACCTGTTTGTGATTACGAGAGGGGTGTTCTTTTCCACATTCTTTACATAGACGTAGAGCATCAATAAACACCATTTCGAGTGATCTTTTCAGGTAAAATTAATTTATATGGCTGCTGAAGAAAAAAAATCAGTTCCAAATTAGCGGATAACTTTAATCATTATTTTGCTATCATAGTTGAGAAAAGGGTTGCAACGCTTTTCTTTCTCCTAAATAAAAGGCTACTCAGTCCTATAAAGACGAACATCTTCCACTTATAATTTAGAGATCCGAGGTACATTTCAAATCCGTTATTGATTGTGACTTCATACGAGATTGATTTTTAAGCAAAAACAAATGCTAATAAAACCAAGTGTAACCAGGTCGCATTTAATTTATGGTATGCATCGCCTGATATTGTACTTGCAATGAACCATCACATAACTGCTGTAGGCGTTGACATAATTTGAGAAGCTTTATGTATATAATAAAAATAATCAATAAATGTGTACCAGTCGACCAACGAGTTCAACAAATTTCGAATAAAGAAGTACACTGAATATAGAATTTTAAATTATCACGAATAACCTTTAAGATTGTTGGTTTAACAACATTTAAAGATTTAAACTTAACTTAATCACACAAATGTAAACTGTACTGACCTTCCAGATAAACCGGTTTTAGGCATGCGACAGGAAAGTGTGGGTGAGATAGCATTTAACGGAATAGAGAGCTCAGAACAACATGTTTCCACAAGCTTGCAAACATCCCAGCCCTTCCTAGAAGGCCCGTCTCTTTAGCGGGAAAAGGAAGGTTTTTGAGCAATAGAAGCAGACGGCGAAAGGTTTCTGAAGAATGTGGCTTTGGAATGTGGTACACTACTACCGGCTGCCGCTCCCCGCGACCTCGCTCACTTGAACGATAGTCGATTAGGAGACATGATACCGACTAGTACACTATGAACAAAATGTCTCCGGTTTAAGCTGTGATAAAAACCCATGTCATAGTGATAATTAGGGCCAGGTTTCATTTTGGAAAATGTGTACATGCACAAAACACTGAAGTGCAGGCTGTAACGATTTGGAGGTGGGGAAGGCATGGAACAGACTGCTAGCTGGAAGTTTAAAGTACAATTTTCCCTAATGACACTCTGATATTGCTTACCTTGCACATAAGGCCAGTTTAAATAAATAAATATAAACTTGTCAATGTCACTGTAGACCTATGGTACTATGTAATTTAACTCATGGTTAGTTTTTGTGATATCTTATCGTTGCAATAAAAATCACAAAAAGAGTGAATAGAGAGTACAGATGAGGAAGGAGAGAGAGAGAGGGAGAGAGAGAGATAGAGAGAGTGTGTGAGAGAGAGAGAGAGAGGGGGAGAGGAGAGAGAGAGAGTGAGAGAGAGATAGGTGGGGGTAGGGGCAGTGAGATGCAACATTGTTATGTACTTTGCCAGGTCGGAATTTATATGAAAGCCTTGAATCCACACAATTTGCATACTCTGCATCACATCTACATGTGAAGTTCATGTCTCGCTTTTAAGCACTTGACAACCTCTATTCTATAACACAGACAAGTACATACAACGACTCACACGCAGACTGCGCCATTTTTATTGATCTTTAAAAATCGTAGTGAACTTTGAACTAACCCATGCCGCTTTTTTCTATATTACATCTAAGTGTTTTCGTGCCTGTCTCGTTTCAAAGCACCAGTCAACTTTGGCGCTATGTATGACTTTTGCATACATGTGCACTGACTCACACACATTGATTTCAGTTTCCTTATTTGATTGGACTTTCATTAACTTTGCGAAGTTTTAATTGAAATGAACGTTGAGAACCCATGTCATTTGCTTTAAAGTAACCCTGCATTCCATTTAAGTGTTTGCCGTGCCTGTCTCGTAGCAAAGCATCAGTGAAATTCCTTGCCATATATATGTTGCTAGCGCATCCATCAACTCACACTTCTTATATTTTAATTGATATTTTAAACAATGTGTGAAGTGTAATTGAAATACAAGTTTTAAAATCCATGCCATTTGCTTTTAAGATTGCATTCCATCAAAATGTTTGCCGTGCCTGACGCATTTATAAGCACCAGTCAACTAATGCCACATATATTGCTAGTGCATACTTTGGCTCACACACATTGTTGACTCCCGATATTCTAAGAATGCATGCGTTTGTCGTACGATCGCACGACAGAGAGTGCAGAATGCAAGAAGGCTGCCAGCTTTGCATGGGTCATAAAACCACAATTAACCAATACAAGGGAATGCAAGGCAGTAAATGATATCATTTATCTATCATATCACATAATGCTATTACAACATTTATCGCATTACACCAATAAGTACTTTAATTGAGACGGAAGACATTGTAAGCCGCCACCATGTAAAACATGTCACGACCAAAGTTGCGCCAGATCAAAAAGGAGCGTCACGATGTACTGTTACCATGATATCACGCAACTGTATATTTCACAAGGTTACCATTTTAAAAACATTTAACAGCAATAATGAATAAAAATTTATAATTATCAGCATAGGATTTTGTGATGTAATGTGAACAACCTTACATAGAACATTAATGTGAATCATACATATATTGTCAACATACAAATCTCTCACCACACACGCAAGAAAACACTGTTTCCGCATAAAAGACATGTTTGTTTCAGGAACAATGACTTAAATAATTATCTTACAAATGCATTGCAATCACAAAATAAACAACAAAAATAAAAGTACAACCGCACTTCTAATATGTTACCAAGTAACCATCAGCATATTAAATCATCACCTCTTAGCGGTTCCACACAGGATTACCAGTTATTCCTAGCAAATTTATCCGTTTGCAAACGCAACAAATTTCCTCTACGGGTGTTACTTGACAATGGAAACATTTCAACGGATGCTAGTTGCAGACACACTTTAACATTTATGCAAAAGAACACAGAAAAGATACTAGATAAGTTAGATAAGGTTACTCACATTCCCATATTCCCAAATGAATATGTATATATAACTTAAGTTGATAAAACTCCTCTTTTCCAACCAGACGTACACGAAATTATTTATCCGTTATCGCAAATAGCAAGATTGTAAATTCTCAAGCACACCTTAATTGCGACACTATGCATGTAAAGCAATGCGCCCTTTTTCGCAGCAAAACACACCTGCACTGTCTTAGTGATGTACAAATTGTCCACAAAATCCGCCTCACAGGTTTCGGGAGAGTTCTTCTGTTCAGGAATGCAGATTTGACGATGACGTATCCCAGCGCGATCAGCCAGCCGACCGGGGAACACCGTTACTAATACACATGAGTCAAAACAATATTCGTAGTCATGATTCACGCTGTAGTATTTACTACGACACCGCTTCCCGCTTCCTATATAGCTTTGCTAGCAATCCGTTCATTCATAAACCTGGTGAACCCAGCCTGTAGATTTTATCAGCTGTTAATACAGTCGGTCTAGCTTCGCTAAGCACACAGTGATCAGTCTTAGGTAAAAAAGTAGACCCTGATCAAACAACGCTCGCTGGGAGCTGTCTGTTTAGGATCTGCACTATTTTCGGAAGAGACCTGACATGTTAATTGTATTTTTGTTACATCGCACCGACACAATTATGGTCATATTAGCTACGTTCAGCTAATTATTGGTAGAGCAAGTCCCCAAACTTACGATTGCCTAAAACCACAGTCGCACCGCAGGTTAGCTGGAAAATTCCCCATTTGAAAGTTCTTGCTTTGACCGGGACTCGAACCAACGAGATTAGCTTGTTAAATTTCATAATAATTCAGAATTTCGAAAAATAATGAGGCTGAAAATTCTGGTGGAATTTTATAAAATTTAAATTTTAAAAGCCGGGTTTTGTCGAAGACTATTACCAAATAAACGATATCCATTTGCGGCATTCACTTTCAAATTTCAATGAAAAGTGGTAATTGGTTTCAACAGTTAAAGCAGCCAGAACAAAAGCCGATGTATTGCAGACGTTTTATGGCAACTTGCAATATCAGTAATGCAATATTATATATCAGCTCTCGAACTGCAAATCACGAATCAGGCTATACATGTCAGAAAACTCCTGAATGGGCGTGTCTGTTCCAGCTCCCGAGTGGGGCTGTCTGTTCCAGCTCCCGACTGGGGCTGTCTTATCCAGCCCCTGATTGGGGCTGTCTAATCCAGCTCCCGATTGGGACTGTCTGTTCCAGCTCCCGACTGGGACTGTCTTATCCAGCCCCTGATTGGGGCTGTCTAATCCAGCTCCCGATTGGGACTGTCTGTTCCAGCTCCCGACTGGGGCTGTCTTATCCAGCCCCTGATTGGGGCCGTCTAATCCAGCTCCTGACAATTTCATAGCAGAAATAGTTTTAATGTATTATTTTACCAGTTTTTATCATCGTGACGTGTCAGTATAGGCTTTGTTTTTAAAGTAAATTTGTTAAAATAGTACCGTTGTAATATGCATCGCGTATATAGATTTATGCATTCATTTCCACATCCGACACGTTTTGTACTGTGTGTTTTATTATGTATGGGTTGAACGACCGTCTATCAGAGTTTTTAATAAACTATCAAACTTTCATTTTCTGCTGCTGTGCCTTTAGAAATATAGATATTAACGTTTTCACTTACAAGTATTTGTTAGGAAAATTGCTAAGAATTAACATATGTAGCAGGTCTACAGTCAAGATATCGTTGACAAGTACGTTTCGGAATTTGAACGTTGCGGAATTTGAACGTTGTGGAATTTGAACATTTTGGAATTTGAACATTGTGGAATTTGAACGTTGCACATAACACAATCATCAGAACCACAGTAGTATCTACAAACAACATTGTAGTTATGTTAACGATTTAAAACACTTAACAAAATCACATGTCTCATGCCGTTACATGTAATGTTAAATGAATGTAAGAAATGTAAGAAATTTACCGATCAATGAAATGTCCAATATTTTTATCTCAATGTTCGGATTCAAGCTGTGCAATATTCGAATATAAAACGTGTAAATCAATATACTGATATTTATATCGACTAAATTGCATTAATGTGAAGTAAAATAACTTTCAAAGCCACAGATATGTTTTAAATGAGATTTTTCGACTGAACATTTGTTTTTTTCTTATAATAAATAATTAATGTATAATTGATATTCGTAAACATATTGGAACGAATTTAATGTGAACCATAAATTAATTACTAGCAGGGAGAAATAAAATACTTCAACCAAAAGACTATCCTTTATCATAAGTGGTGTGCGTGCACACTGTTTTTTGAGCATCAATCACATCACATACGATTTTAACTTCTTTATTTTAACACCCCTAACCAAAACTTCCCGCCAAAACCAGCTAGTACCTCCCTGGTTAGCTCATCAGTGAGTCATGTCGGAGCATCATCACCTGGCAGCCGACCGACAAGAGGACGTTCTGATAGCAGCGAGGACACTAAAGTATATGTATCGATGACGAATCGCCAGGGCACAACTGTATGTGTCGATGACTAACAGAGATATATAACCTCAAAATGACCGATGACCTATTTTCCAATACAATACAATAACGTATGTGGCACGGACATGCGTCATCAAAGTATAGAACCTGATCGGATAATTCGATGACATACATTATTGCAACGAGACCTTGTGATAGAACGGAAATAACGAGAATAATGCCATATTAACACATTCTCACGGGACATTTTACAGATATCGGTAGAACGTCGGCTCTAGGTACGGGGAGCCCCTAGTGCGATCCCAGGCCGCGACATACCAATGTCAGTAAAATGGTAGTGATATAGTTCCTTTGCTAACGCTCAAGCAAATATAAGGGTAGTTCCACGACTGGTTGGCCCGGTGTCAGGATAATGTGACTGGGTCTGGTATCATGCACGTGTTCACGGCAGGCTATACACAGTGAAGGAAGCACTATGTCTGCTTCATATAAACACCGTCTCCGGATAACGGAAATACTGGTGGTGGGACGATAAACCCAATGAACAAATGACCCATTTTCAAATATGGGGTGTTTCAATGAACTGTGAAATTTCGTTCCAAGTTCGGCAGAAGAAATGCAATGGTACAGCAATTTTGAGTTTGTAGTGTTTAATGTTATTTTTGTGTGTATTGTTTTTACATCGCACCGACACAATTATGGTCACAGCGGCGACGTCTGGCTAATTATTGGCGGAAAAGGGCACCAGGTTTAATAGGCGTGATTTTTTGTGACTATTAACTTTCATGTGATGAGAGTTTTTCAGCTAACCTGCGGTGCGCTAAGGGTTCTATCCAGACATTTGAATGGGGTCTAGCCTCACCATTATTTAGCTGGACGTCGCAAATATAACCGTGTGTCGGTGCAATAAAAACGAGACCTTGAATATTTAAAATAATAATAAAAACACATGAGTGACAAGAAGAAGCATTATCATTCGACTCGTTGACCCATCTTCCACTTGCACATACACATGTATGCTTATCGGAAAGCTATGCAATCAGTATGGGGTTTTCCCTATGTATAGTTGTGACCAGATAGTTCGATGCCAGAAATTCGATATTACAAGTATTGCAATGAAGCCTTGAAAAAGAAAATATAATTTTACAATGGGCAAGGGGCGGATCCAGACTTTTAAGGGGGGGGGGGGGGGGGGCTAACATGTATGTGTTTTCACAACTCTACTCTTTTACCTGATTGTTGGGGGATGCATCCCCAACCCCCACCCCCCGCATCCATCCCTGGTTGGCATATTTTCACACAAACATGTACATAAAATCAAATAAAAAACGAATGTTTTTGACCTGGATATACAGAATCTCGGTTTTACGATCCTAAGGATATAGATCGATGATAGGAGTGCGATCTGACATCATTGCAACAAGCTATTGGAAAAACGCCTTTTCCGATGAGTAACAAGAAACGTACGATGGTATTCAGCGGCCAGGTTTACTACATCACTGAGATGCCTTATGAAAACGAATCTGATCAATGAGTTTGATAGCAATAGTGACATCATTGCGAAAAGACCTTGTAGAAACGATGTGTCATTATGTGAGATTTTAAATCCAGCAGATTCTGTGAACGGTGATCCGATGGGTACCTGATCGATCGATAGTGCTAGTTTCATGCACCAAATCCGGACGGTTCAGGGGTCAACACTAACAAACAACGAACTGTCATTTATATAGAGGATGACAATATTCACAATTATGTACATTTTTGTTGATAATGCAGAGTATGACTAGTTTTTAAATGACCTGCAGCATGCGTAGGTATCTTTAAACGAACTCAACAATACTCTTTCTTCACCTTTAGCGTGGTACCCGGCAGTTTGTCTATATCTAAAACATGTAACATTTTACTCCTGTTCTGGGGAATTTGTGCATAACTGCAGCAAAATCTTATATATGTTAGTTAAGGCGGCTTATAACATTATCTACATTATTAGACAGTACAAATCGTGGAATATAGCACTTTATATGCCCTTTATTTCCAAATCTATAAATACGCACGATAGGAATTTCGGCTAAAAATAGATACCGACGTCAGAGCTCATTACCCGGATGATCATGTAACGTACTATCAAAAGTTATTGGTTACGTGTTTTTTCCCCTTAGTTTTGAACTATCTACCTGTGCAGCGTGGCTCGGATAGCAAATTCATTTTTGTATTAACAAGTAGCGTGTTATGCTTTGTAGTTGTTTTTCCCCAAATAAATGGCGGTCATCAATAAACAGCATTCTGTGCGATCGATCTTTTCATTTAAGAATTATTTATTTGGTTACATGAGAGAAAAAATGGACCAACTTTCGGATACCACCTTAAGTGCACTTAATGTGTTCGGATCAAGTAAAACAACTTAACACACTCTTATTACTAATACTCTTATTATTACTCATTATCTTATTACCATTTTTCTATTTGTGCACAAGACTGCGATTGGTCGGGTCCCGTAAAAACTTAATTCCGTCGTAAAGTCGTTGATTGGTCAATTCTTTTAAGACTTTTTGTTTACTGAACTGATTCATGTATGACAATAGCAGATGCACTTTAATCAAACGGAATTTAAATCTGCGATTTGTTAGGCCAAGAAAAAGGAAATACAAGGGATTTTATGACAGCTATTGTTTTAATATAAAATTATTAATCATATTATAGGGTCTACGTCATTCAACAGAATTGCTACATGACTCATGCATATGCAAAAAATGTTGTCGTAAAACGTAATTTATTATTCTAAAATAAGAATTATTGTGTGGCTTTCTATTTTTATTAAAGTGATGCACACCTCATGATTTCCGCGCATTATCTTAATTATGCTAATTATACCAGCTTTATATAAATTAATAACAAGCTGTTATACACTTATTTAAAAAACCACAACAACATATAAATAAATGGCAAAAGGCGTCTGAAAAGTCAAATCTACATTATGCTACATTCAGCGTATTTATAGACCCTAGTCTATAAATAAATATCGGATAATTATTTGTTGCAAGTCTTAGGCACAACTGTTTTGTTATTTTATATGATTTATATTGTTGATAATAGCAAACTAGGGTTACTTGACAAACGTATGGTAGGAAAATATTATTGAAATATTATGCTTGTGTGAACAGAAAATCGCGTTTAGTTGTTTAACTGTAAAAACAGTTTTGTTATAAACTCGTTACTTACTGGTTGTCGCAATGTTTATCATGTGTACATTGTGTATTGTTAACATTGTATAAGCATGCCACATGGGTCTTTGACTTTCTGGATTTAAAATAAACCTCATCAAATCTCATCATCTATAATGCAATTGTTATAAACCGGCGCAAATCACAACATTTATACCCCCTGAACAGTCCATAATTGTATACCAATTAGATAAGTGTACATGATTTTGATAAAAAAAAAATGTGCAAACATTGCAAAAGTAGTTCGACATCAAAACCGGAATCCTCAACATTTCACCAGATGGGTTCGAGTCCCATTTAGAACGAACGGTTTTATCTGTTGAAGGGTCGTCTTGTTTCTACCCTGCCGTGGTTCTACCGACACGTGAGTCTGGGGTCGCCCTCTTCCAAATAATGGATCGAAGTCGCAATTTTGACTTGTCTTCTGTTGATACAGTGTATCAGAAATCTAAGCTAAACCAGTACTGCTTTGAAACTTGACGCTAACATATACATGGTGAACCTGACACTAACACATGCACCGGTGAATCTGACGCTAACATATACAAAGTGAATCTGGCGCTATCATATGCACGGTGAATCTGGCGCTATCATATGCATGGCGAATCTGACGCTATCATATGCACGGTGAATCTGACGCCAACACACGCACGGTGAATCTGACGCTAACATATGCATGGTGAATCTGAAGCTAACATACGCACGATGAATCTTTTAGCTGCCTAAGCACGACTAGATGAGGCTTATGCAAACAGTGTACAGCCAGATAATTCAGCTTCCCGTTGGAGATACCTGATCCCAATCTGCACTATATGCCACTTGCCCTAGCAATTTGTCTTGTAACTGTAATATTCAGTTGTTTTTGTCCGATTTTGTATCGCCTATTGACAAATGTTGCACGATCGAGTTAAAACGCTGCTTAGGAATGAATGGTGGCGTGATTCACTCTGACAAAATAATGACACACGGTAGCTCGTCGGCACACCTGACTAATATCCCAGGGCCGGTGATCGGGTTGTATGGAGCACTCCGAGATAACACAAATATAGTCTATTGTCAATGTTGTCATTAACAGATTTAGAGGTCTACTGTTAGTGCAAATGTCCACTGTATTTATACACATCCAAGAAATTTGAACTGTCATCTAACATAATGTGAAAATGGGCCAGGAAGTTCGTCAGCGTTTAAGGTCTTTGAGTCCGCTTTATATTTTCTAATAATATCGTATTGTAGACAATTTTACGTGGATGTAATTAACATACAGCGACCACATAATTAATGAAAAATTACACCGTTTATGTGCTTGAAGATCAATAGTTTGATTGTTGGATAATGACAGGTGACAAGTGGGAAAATACATTTTGTATTTAGTTTTACTTTTCATTCTGTATATAGTGCCACACTATATATTCAGTGTAAATATAAAGTTCTCTTGGAAGTCTTACAAAATTGTGACTCCCATTCACACATCTATTATAAGTACATTCCACACCACTGCGCTTAGTCCAGGTATTTATCCTTTAAATAGCGAATTGCCAATATCCCATGTTTAAATATAATCAAATGCGTTGTTTTGTTAGTCTGAATAACAAATTTCAGCGAACAGTGCATTGGCATCTGCTTATAAAAAACAAACAAAAAAACAAAGAAAAACAAACAAACAACCTAGCCTACTACATGTACATGTATATTTTCAACTAAATACACAAACCATAAATGACCAACCCATAATCACAAACAATAAAATAAGATTAAAAAGCGGGCGGTATACAACATAAATAGTGAATATTAAACTTAAAATATTTGTCTATATAGGAAGGCGCTTGCGATCGTAATTACGCATAAGCTGGTATTCGATAACGCGCCAGGTGTTAAAAGGCACAGGTAGTGATGTTTTTAATCTAGTAATATCGTTCTTTGTACCAAATATAGAAACACTGACGCCTATGAGATCTGTCTTCGTGACATCTCACCGCCGTTAGTGATATAACAGTTTACAAATATGCGATAGTATAAATCGTCGCACATTTTTAATCTACTGTAGTACTATGTTGGGCATAGTTACAATCTTTTAAAATAAACGCATGAAATAGTAGGTATTTACTTAAAATAGTAGGTACTTTTAAAGGAATATGACAACTTAGAAAAATAAAAGAAACAGAAGGAAATTAAATTTAAATTTAAAAATTGTTTCACAAACGTTATTGTAATATTTTTGTCCATGTCATACACACACACACGCACGCACGCACGCACGCACGCACGCACGCACACACACACACACGTACGCACGCACACACACACAAACACGCACGCACGCACGCACGCACACACACGCACGCACGCACACACACACACACACACACTTATATATTCATATATATGAAACGTAGTCTCACAAGTACAGGTCACGTGGTTTTCTTAGTTAAATAATTTACTAAGCAGCATGGCTCGGATAGGAAATACATTTCTGCAATGAAAAATTTGGTGTTATTCTTTACAGGTGAGATACATGTATGACACAACAATACAATAATTTCGCTGGATCATTTCAGGTAACAAAAATCTTGTTTAAAGAGAAAAATAATCAAAATGAACACCTTTTGAAGGGCAATGAGCCCTTTTATTCAAAACCGAAAATCCAAAACTTAGACCACTTTAAAACTATTATATGAACATATTCAATTTACCTTTCAACTTCCGAAGCCGCAATGCTTATGTATTTGAATGTACTTACTAAAGCAATTTTCTTAGAGATTGTGTATCCTTCACTTAGCGCAATTATCAGTTTCTTCATTAATTTAGGATTGACTCTGCATTAAGACAGTATTTGTTTATTTGTGACCAAACATAAGTACACACACACACACACACACGCACGCACGCACGCACACACACACACGCGTATATATATATATATATATATGGGAACCGTCCATAGACATGACTGTGTATTAGTTGTTCGCCGCACCTTCACGAAAGTAAAAGTACAAACGTATTGTCATTCCCGCGCCTGATCAAAATTGCAGCATTTTGTCTAAGCAGTTCTGCTAGACAAAAGTGAAAGGCTTAATTGCTTGCAAAACATCTACTAACAAAACACAACATATGTCTTTCTCTCTTAGAAAATAAAAGATTGGCTAAATGCCCTCTAATTGTATTTTTGTTGTTTTCAACTATTGAATCAATGCGAGTTTAAATTGATATAAATATAAAAATTCAGGAAAAAATAAACTGTGCATTTACATTTCCTCTTTACAATAACATGTTATTTTTCTTTGATGAAGACAACAGTGCATTTTTTTTAATTAAGAGGCTATAAAACTATGTTAAAAAAAGCTATATGTCAATATGTCTCAAGATCCATTCAACTTTTTCGCAGTAAATGCTAGATAAATATACACAGTAATGGACCTTAACATCGACCTTAGCAGTCAACAGACAAAATTTACTTTAAGTATTTGTAAGCTATAAACGTGTAACAGCTCTACTCTTTTACATGGTTGGTGGGGTGGGTGGGGTGATCACTGGATCCATTCCTGATTATGCATACAAACAAGTGATGGGGATTTCAGTTAAAATAGATTTCGACGTCAGAGCTGATAACCCGATATAAGTATCGTGATCTCATAAATAAGAGGCCACACGGTTTTCTTAGTTTGAAGATCGTGAACTATGCAGCGTGGCTTGGATATGGAATGCATTTTTTTTGTACAGACAAGTGAGATGTTGTGCTTTAATTTTCACATACATGTACGGCATTCAAAACAACATTTCGCTGGAACTTTTCAGGTAGCACTAATTCATTTGGCTGCATGTGAGAAAGAATTGGTCCAAACTAGTGGATACCACCTTTATCTTCATATCGCTATTACGGATAGCGCGGTCTTTATAAACGTCACGTTGTCCGCCATTTGTCCGAAATGTGGTTAATCATGGCTAAATCAAAAAAGCAGACGTAACATTCATGATTTGTAGTTGTTTGTCGACTATTAGTTGCAAATGTTGTATAATCATCTTAAGTCCTTTATATTATGCTGAACAATGGCTTTCCGGTTAATGTTTTGCATTGTCATGTTATATTACCATATGCTAACCGCAATGCTAACACAGGCAGTTAATTTACGAAGGAACACGTTTATAAGACTTGCTTTCACTCGTTTCGTTTTGTAAAACCTTTTGTTACTGTGATCATAAAGACTGCATTATTTCAGTCTCTTGAGTGCGCCATGTACAGTGGTGTTGTTATTAAGCTAAGGATCCATTCAAATCCTTTAGTGTAACATGTAATGTATTGTATTGGAAAAAAGCTAAGCATTAAATCAATTCCTGTGTTTACCATGCAATTTATTGTTGTTATGCTAAACATCCATGTATTTTCCTGAATAAGCATTTCAATTATAACCGGACGTGGTAGCGCAATCGGTAGAGCGTCAGCTCCAAGTACGGGAGGCCCCTGGGTTAGATCCTGGACCGCGACATACCATAGTCGTAAAAATGGTAGTGGTATGACTCCTATGCTAACGCTTAAGAAATTATAAGGGTAGTTCCACGACTGGTTGGCCCAGTGTCAGGATAATGTGACTATGTGTGGTGCCATTACCAGGTGTTCACGGCATGCTATACACAGTGAAGGCAGCACTTTATCTGCTTCAAGTGGACGCATATATCCAGATAACTGAAATACTTTGCAACCATTACAAGAAAAGTGTGTAAAATGCATTTTTACCAAGCCGACCAATGTTAATTTATAAGTTGATACAAGGCTGGACAGAGTGAGTAGTGCCGATAGCCGCGCACAGATAAAAAAAATAGATTTGTTTACATGTTGAATATTGATCACGCCATGTGACCGTGCAATTAGCTTTTATATAAGAGCTACGGTGTTAATATTTAAATAAAAAAGTAAGGTTGATATACAAAGTGTATTGCATACATTAGAGATGGACTGTTACGTTTCATTGTTTGGTAAAATCTGGCACTTTAAAAAAAAACAGTGGAAAAAACAACGGTTTGATATTTGAGTACAATCTTAAGATGGAAACTATGCATTGAATACAAAAAGTCGACTTTGGTGTAGGTACAGACAATGCAAGTAATATGTACCACAAATAATTAACGAATCACATACGTTATACAGGCAATGTAACACCTCTTACTGCATAGCCTCCCATCGCGTGGGTTCGAGTCTCATTCGAGGGGAAGGACTTAATGTGGAAAGGTCGTCCAGCCGTCTGCGGATGCGCCGGTGGTTCTACCCAGACATGTGTCTGGGGTCCCAGACATGTGTCTGGGGTCTTCCTCCACCAAAAAACAGCTGGACGTCGCTATAATGGTCATAATTGGTCGCTGCGATGTATTTTAACAAAAATATTTAAAAAAAAACAACAACATACAGGCATGCACCAAGACAAGGAACTATGCACCAGTGACTGCACGCTGCATTATATGAATAAACCATAAAGATGCAGGCCCTGTTGCCTACTTGTGTTCTACACAACTATGCATTTATCGGTCAATTTTCTAAAGCACATGAAAGCACGTTATCCAAGTGCATTTGGGTTCATGTCGTGAGGGCGAAATCTAACTCGATGCCTTAATATATAAACGGAAATAAAAGGCTTTCATAGGTTACAAATACATGCATACACACTGCAAAACCTGTGTATTTCTACACTGTGTTTAAGGCAGCGTATTCCAGCAGCCAGGTACCCCGTTTCTAAAGGATATCGGCAATATAGGTAGCTTTGCATTTAAGGCAGCTTATGAGAACTTTTTTTTAAAGTGTGGATTTTTCCTTTCTTTAAAGATGGACAATTTGGACCAAAGATTTTTTCCCAAATTATCAAATAAGTCATAGTTACTAAAAAGGTCCTGCAAAATGCTGTTTAGCTGTTTATTGATGCATTATTCTTGTGTGAATAGTAAAACAGAAATCACCACTAGTCATTGCAAACAGGTGTTCCGTATCTGAGACACGCTGCAGAGATGGCTATTTTTAAACTAAGAAAACCATGTGACAGCTTACTTTAGAAATAACGTTAAATTGTCATTCGGGTAGTCCGCTCTGACGTCAATATCCATTTTTAAGGAGAGGTCACTGTCGTGCTTATTTATACATGTTGAAAGAATGAACATTTAACGTGATTCCTTTTCGCTATTTGTACTGTTCAACAATATGTAATGAACACAAGTGTCTTTACTTAGAGTAAAATATGTGTTTATGCAGAATTGATGCCTAAATTCCAAACAAATGGAACAACATGCAATTGTTATATGCAAACTGTCGGATACCGCCCTTAGGAGGAATGCAACACCGACTTCATGTAAACCTACTACTATACTGTTCAGTCATGTTCGTACCTCATGCAAAAATATCAAATGCATGTATGCATGTACGAACACAAGACGGATACGCAAAAGCCGTATTTATGTATGACTTTACGAGTGCAAGCTGGCTACGTGCACCCTATGCAATATGCTGATATGTTCATATCTTAATCTATTTACCATTCCAAACAGCCCTTTACATAATAAGAGTGCAAATTCTGCAATGAAATATACGTATTAAGCATTAAAAATGCAATCACCGAATCACTTCACCTTCCTGCTCTAAACCGCAATACGCAAATTGATGTATATAATTATCAATGGTGCAATTAATACACTGCGTTGCCTTATTTTAGGGGCTCTGCGCTTTGCGTGGCAGGTAGATGTATTAAGCTTCGATACCTGGCCTGTATTTAACTATTTATTTGTCCCCGGGACCGTACGTACCTATAAGATATTTATGTACCATTGATCTCGCAGTCTCTATGACCGATGGTGCGACCGGTGTTTATTGGTTACAACGTAAACAGGGAAAAAGAACACATTCGATCCGTCCGCTATAGCTTCTTATATTAGCCGTAAGAGCTGATCAATGTACGGTTGATTTACCTTACATAACAAGGACACTGGTCAGGATCGGATCCGGGATGCTTTCCCGGGGTAGGGTGCGTGGGTGGAGTGGGGGAGGGGGTTAATAACTGAGCGACAACTAGACGTGCTAGCCGTGCCTAGGGTGGAGGGCGGGGCGGGCGGGGGGGGGGGGGGGTCGTGCATTGCTCCTCTAGAAAACGTTTGAACTGTTAACAGCCAAAGAGAACCATTTCCTGCATTTCGGAAGCTAATTGAAACTTTTCTTCCATATTTTAAGAGTGTGGCTTTGCAAACCTACATCGAATGTATGCTTGACAAAAATAACTTTACTTCACTGCGTTTTTAAGACATTTTAGGCGTAATTACGTGCTTACTCGTCTTATCTGTAGCATTGGACATATATGTGACATTAACATTACTAGTGGCATAAAGACGTGACATGCCCTGAAATGTTTAAAAAATACCTTCATGGAAGGTGTTGTTTTTTTTGCAAGTTCAGGGGGAACCGCCCTTCCCGGACCACACCGCTAGATCAGCCCATGCTGGTACATGACAAAATACACATTTTTATCTCTGAGTTTATGTGCAGGTTGCTGTTTCAAAAAAACACGTTTAACCATTTTTTAATTTAACGATGCAATGCCGAGGTAAATAATTATTAACTTCATTTAATACATAGATGCATTCCATGCACTGAAGAACTTGGGTTCGATCCCGGGCCTTGACATACTAAAATCATTAAAATTGTAGTGGTATAGCTCCCTTGCAAAAAGAAGGTCCATACTTGTGGGCTCGGTGTAAGGATATTGTGACTAGGTGCGGTACATTAATCATTACAGATGCTCACGGCATGATATTTATGCTCGCCGTATGCCTTTAGGTACAAGACGATTACAAATAAAATCATTCGACGACAACGTGATGCTATTCACAATGAGGGCAGCAATATATCTGCTTCAAGTGGACACCATTTCGAAATAACTATAACATCGCTGGTGGTACGACAAACCCAACACACAAGCTTAGGTACAAGGAAATTATATTTTGTTGGCAAATTTGATTCCATAATTAAGTGTATTCAGGTACGTTATATAATTGAGTTGGTTATTTGATTCCATAATTGGGCGCATTAAAATACGTGTTTGCTTAGTGGATTTGCACAGGTGTCCGAAAATGCGCAGTTCTTTACCATAGATACAGACCTAAACACCCCAAAGCCGTTTATGGTGCAGTCACAATACAGCATATGGCATTAAAGGCATCTCAAAAGCCTTATATAAGTGACCCACCCCATTTATTGCCCCACCCAGCATGTGAGGGCATCTGTTTTCTGATAAGCCAGGCTGCCACAGTCTGTAACGATGTGTCTGTCACACAGATATTGTTCAAGATCCAAGTGTATGTATGCTTTATCTGGGGGTTGAACATAGTCATTCACAGTTTGTAAAGGAAACAGTTGTGAATATACCAATTACGCAATCCAATATATATATATATTTAAATCTTTATTTGTTTTCTTTCTTACTTTGTTGGTTGATTTTGTTATTTCTTATACATTTTGTTATTTCTTTCATTATTTTAGTTCTCATATATATTTAAAGTTATATTTTATTTTGATTTGTAAAATGTAACGAAAAGTTTCTAACAAAAGCAATTTAAAAAGTCATTCATTGTCAGAATAATGTCCTTCAGAGTCATTTTGAATAGTAAAACTTGTATCTCTCATGTATTTTCAAAATTAAATATGTAGCTATGAAATAAATACATAATCTTGCAGTTACAAAATTGACACCTAGTAATTAATGCAATAAAGAATTTGTAAGGGATCATATAGTAAACAACCCACATTATCACTAACAATAATGTTTGTGGCTTTGTGTAAAACTAGCCTACTGTCTCACATCCATACTAGCAGGTAATTTAGTTTTGCATTAACCCATCAGAGGTATTACTGTGACAGATAAGTACTATGTTGGCTAAAGACTCCATGCAGTGATGACCAGCAATTAGCAGGTCTGGTCATAGCATGTGGGGGCCTGGCTCAGTGGGATACCACATTCCTTTCGAGATGCCTTTAACGTATGTCAGCGTACGATAAAAATTGCTCATACGCTCGCATATACAAATATACGTTAGGGCTATGTTAGGCCTTCACGTTCCAAAGACACACGTCAGGGTACGTTTTATAAGCAAAGGCCAAATTATTTTGGCCAAACATGTTCAAAATTTTTATGCATACGTTACTCATACGTCTGCATGCGCTACCCATACGGTAATGAAACGATACACTGACTGTGACTTGAGTAGACATACGCTCACACACGTACGCAAACGTTTCTCATTCGCTCCCTGTACGCCGGTAATACGTTATACGAACATTGTTAATACGCTATTCATATGTTTGTTAAAGGACTGTCGTCGATGGCTCGGGTTTATACACTCGAAAGTCTTGTGTATAAGTATTTTTTTCCCTAAAACTTCCACACGCAATATATACGTTTCTCTCATACGCTAGAGTGTGATTGCACCATTATATAGAAAATACCTTATATAATTTCCGTTCCTTGCTATATCAGTCTGCTGTGCAGTAAATCTATTATGAAACAACTAAGTGCGAGCTGTATGCGAAACATGTATGTACACTTTTTAACATTGTGGCAACTTGAAAACAAGATGTGAGTGCACAATAGTACTTTTTAACATAATAAATGCGCGATGCATAATTGCTGCATCTAACTCTGTCAAAAGTCACTTTTAACACTCTCTTCGCTGGATAAAGATCGTCTGCACTTTGCAAATACATTAGCGTTTCTCTACATATATGGTTTCGATATATTTTCTCTGTGTGTGTGTTTGCTAATATAATATTTTTTCTTCACTTGTCCTTATAAATATATTAACTTTTATACGAGTTCTCTCTCTATATATTTTGCTTGTGTCTCTGCAAATGTTAAAACCATTCTGCATTTGACTTTGTAAATATGTATTGTATTTTCTATATTTATGTTTTCTGTATAATTTCTGCGCGTGCCTTTACTATAATTATAAACTGTCTGCGCTGGTCCTTACGAATATTTCAACTTTTCTATGTGTTCTCTACATATTTCATACTTGTGTCTTTGCAAATGTTATCACCTTTATGCATTTGGCTGTTAAATATAACAACTTTTCTATATGTTCTTTATATATTTTATAAGTTAGTCTTTGCAAATGCTATAACCTTTCTGCACCTTTGCATTTATAAAAGGTTTATATCTATGTTTTCTATATATTTCTGCACGTGTCTTTGCAAAGACGGTTAACTTTCTGTTTTGCACTTGTATTTTACACATTCAGGGTAGATGTCATTCCAAACAGGTACCACGCTGAAAATAGTGAAATTTGCAATTTGCAGCTGTTAATGTATGCTGAGAATAAACTTAGAATCGAACGTAAAACTCAAACACAAAAACATTTTTTTATTGGATATGCTTTAAACGGCCTATACCGGTACTATATACTTTTTATTATTCTTTAAAGGCGAAATCCAACAGTTTGCTTATATCTAATATGTTTAACAATATCTAACTTCTGTTTGGGGAATTTTCGCATGTCTTCACAAAAAATCGTACTTTAGTACAATAAGCTTTAATGGTTTTCAGCAGTGTCTTATTCAGGGCAGTAAAACTCGTTATTCAACAGTTAAAATGTTCATTCTTTTCAAATGTATAAATAAGAACGATTTGGGATTCCTGCTAAATATAGACATCGACGTCACAGCGGATGACTTGGATAAGCTTAAACATAAGCGGCCACGTGGTTTTCTAAGTTTAAAAATATCTAATTTTGCAGCGTGGCTCAGACAGGAAATACATTTTTGTAATGATGATTGTAACGTCATGGTTCACTTTTCAGACAGTTGTTTGACACAATAAACACAATTTTACGAGATCTGTTCAGGTAACAGTGGTTTATTAAGATGTTCAATGAAAATATTTTTGGTTCAAACTGTCGGATACCACCTTTAAAACAAGATGAAAGAGTGATAACATTGAATTTAGAATCCCGCATTCCTGGCCCTGGAGACTAAAAATAGACAACTCTAAACCTACTCAGCATTTGCCTGGTTTGGCATATGTGGGCCGTCTGACCTGGATATACACCTTATGCTGCAAAGTCTTTACCAGTATATTTTATTACTACGCACGATTTTGAGAAAATTAGTAAGCGCTTACAATTTGTTATTAACAAACACCGCGAGATAAGGAATAAAGTGAGGTTGTGTAAGAGTAGCATCCGTCTGCAACACGTGATAATCTAGACTTTGCCACGCTCTAGGGCGTAATGGAAAAGATTACCCTCGAATTACGTAAATTCAAATGACACAACAAAAATCATGTAATATGTCTTGTTATACGAAGTATGTGTGTATTCCTCTGTTACTTTCAGCGGGAGAAATAGAGGTTAATTGTCAAGGATATGTGGGTGCGTCTAATAGGAAAAAAAGGATCTCACTTTAAAACAGTTGCCTGCTGTTTATACAACACCATACGATAATATCACATAAAGTTATATAACGTATAGTCTGAAACTGAGCCGAAATAGAGCTTAGCTTAAAGGTAATGTCCGACAGTTTGCATATATCTGATTTAATCCACAAATGGATACCGACGTCAGAACTGATTACCCAGATGATGATGTAACGTGATCTCAAAAGAAAGTTGCCACGTCGATTCTTGGTACGAAAATAGCTAACTGTGCAGCGTGGCTAAGATAGGAACTACATTTTTGTAATTACAACTGGGGAGTTATTATTTACTTTTCAAGTGGATGTTGGGCGCAAATGAACAACATTACGTGGGATCTTTTCAGGTAACAATAATTTATTTGGTTTCATAAGAGAGAGAAATGATCCAAATTGTTGGATACAACCTTTAAAAAGTACATGTACTTATTATTTACATTGAATACAGAAAGAGATGCAAGCATTATCACATAGAGTTAAACGGACAGTATCATAATCGGTTATATAATCAGTGGGATATTATATAACGTATTTTGTGATAAACAGTGTTATTTTAACACCAAAAAAAATCGTATAAAATCTTAAGGCAAATTATTAATGATATGTTTCCTAAATACGTACCCAAACATAAATATATAGCAAAATAACATAAAATGTCACGTTTATGCAATAACAAGAAATGGCAAAAGCATACTACGTAGTAATGTCTTAAAGAAAAATGTCTGATTTTATATCTAAACTTAATTGTTTCTCATGATGTTAGGACATTACAACAGTTAACAAATTCGGTTAAACATAGTAATAATAAGTATTAGGTGAAGTCCATTCATAAAAACACCACCAAAAACTAATTGTATTCAATCAACAGACAACAAAAAAACAATGCTAAGTATCAATTAGCTTTTCAAGAAAACTAACATCACTTAAAATGTTATTCAAGATACAATAGTTCCTAAACAAGGTTGGTCTAGCGTTGTAAGTGTTGTCTTTAACACGCAATGATTGATAAATGCTTTGTTGATAAATTTGCCATTATTTACGAACGTAAATCAGACAAAACAACGTGTCAGCCAATTAAGTACCCAATTAAGTAGCCCTCCCACAATTTAAGTAGTTTAGATCACGAGTGGAACACTTTCCTTATCCTGAGTAATGTCGTGATTGAGGAGATCATTTAAACAATAAAAAATCATTAACCTTGTTTTTTTACGTAAACGTAATTTCGAAGACTGTGCCAGAGTCATTATAATTTTGGTTTTAACAATTGTATTAAAAACAACCTGGTGATGAATGTTGGTATAATAAAACGACTTGGTGATCATAGTTGGTATAATAAAACGACTTGTTGATCATAGTTGGTATAATAAAACGACTAGGTGATCAATGTTGGTTTAATAAAACGACTTGGTGATGAAAGTTAGTATGATAAAACGACTTGGTGATCGATGTTGATATAATACAACGACTGCGTGATTTAAGGAGGTTTAACAAAACGACTTGGTGATGAAAGTTGGTATAATAAAGAGACTTGATGATCAATTTTGGTGTTATTAAAACAAACTTGTTGATTAAAGTTGGTTTAATTTGCATTTTAAATTTAAATATTTCGAACCACAAATAAATAAACGATTAAAATATTACCTCTGACTGCTAGTTTATATGTCTGAATATGCCGTCCTTTTAAAAGGGGTGATGTCCTTTAGATGGGAATACCAAAAGCGCTCAGACGCTTTTCGCCTTTTATGCTATCTATAGGTGCTATCCGACAGTTTGCCTATCAAATGCATGTAACACTATCTTACCACTGCTTTGGTGAAATTTTAGCATGACCTCTAAATAAATTCTCGTACTTCAGTCTAATAAAGCAAAGACGATTTTGAACACAACCTCAATCGTTGTACGTACAAACCAAGAAATAGATTACACTAAATGTTAGTCCTTTCAAAATCTATAGATAAGTATGCTTAGGATTCTTGCTAAAAAAGGAATCGAAGTCAGATCAAATGAGACGGATGACGATATAACATGAACTCAAAAGTAAGAGGTCACATGGGTTTCTTAGTTTAAAAATAGCTACATAGGTTTCTTAGTTTAAAAATAGCTATCTCTGCAGTGTGGCTTATATAGAAAATACCTTTTTACAATGAAGAGAATGGATTTATGCTTTACTGTACACGCAGATCTAGGGCATAAATAAACAGCATTTTGCAGGACAATTTCACATAACAACTTATTTGGTTATTTGAGAAAAAATATTTGGTTCAAACTTTCAGGTACAACCTTTAAGCTCAACGTTATTGTACATATCCGAGATGCGCATGTCACGACTGACGTCATGTGTACACGTCATTTATAAACACTATACTGATCGGCAGGATTTCGATGCATGAACTGATCGATCTTGTAGTTCTATATGCCACGTTCACCTGAGGTCATGGTCACCTTAAAGTGGGTATGTGACAATTTGTATATAACGAATACCTGTGACAATATCTTATCCCAGTTTTGGGAAAATTTTGCATGTCTTCATAAACTCGTATTTTAGTCAAAGTAACAACGATTTTGAACACAAAATCAATTGTTAGATAGCATAAATCGTGAATAAAACCGGCCTCAATAGTCATTCTTTCCAAGACCATAAATAGCCACGAGTGGTGATTTCTGCTAAAATTAGACATCGACGTCAGAGCGGACAATCCGCATAATGATATAATTTGAGCTCAAAATAAAGTGGTCACGTGGTTTTCACCGTTACAGAATAGCTTACTGTGCATCGTGACTCAGATAGGAAATACTTGTTTGTAGTGACGAGCAGGGTGTCATGTTTCACTTAACATAGATATACGACATCAATGAACAGCATTTTGCGGGATTATTTAAGGTAACAATAGTTTATTAGGTTGCCTGAGCAACAAAGCTTTTGTCCTCACTGTTGGATACCACCTTTAAATTAAGCCATAATCGTTTTGATAAGATGCTTCCCACCCAAATGTATCTGAAACCACGTGACCTGTGAACTTTGCTTTGCATGCATTGGCCTGGCAAAGGCAAAACGTGTACAGCCGGATCATCCAGCTTTTAAAAGAAGAAAGGGATCGTGGATGGGGGTGGGGGTGATGATGCATCCATTTAGGTAAACAAGTAGAGTTGTGAAAACACATAGGGGCTACATGTAAGCTTTTTAAATACTAAACTTTAAAAGTACATCCTGTCTGTTGTTGACTTGTTGACTGCTTAGGTCGATGTTAGGGTCCCTTACTGTATCTATATATTATGTATTTGGGCGAAAAAGTTGAATGGATCTTGATTCATACCCCCACCCCCACCCCCCAAAAAAAAATCTGGATCCGCCCATTGAGGATATTACTTGTATGCACATGATTTGCGCTGTTTACTAAAGAGTCCCTTTTTAATACGTCTTGCATGTAGATTATTAACAAATTTCTAAAACAAAATATTGTTTATTATTACTAATGAATATATCATAATAAATATTAAAGATATTAAACCGGAGAAGATGAATAAACTTTGTGGGTTTTGTGCACAATGATAAGAAATATTGATGTGAAATATTTTCGAAGCCTTGAATAAAAAAAAAAGTAAGCATAAAAGCTCTTCACGTTTGCTTGTGTTTATTAAAAGTGGGACGTAAACATGATAACCTTTATGAAATGGATATATCACAAGAAAACAACATATCCGTTTAATGTAAAAGTACATTTTTGTACTTTTTTGGACCACCACAAAATAACATTGTTTACTGTACTTATAGACTTAAAAAGAATAAACAAAATATAAATAATATTTTTTGCAAAGGTGTTTTAATACAGTTAGTTTTGTCATTTTTATATTACATGTTGAGTTACTTATAATTAACTTATAATAGTTTAATTTTGTAACCTGCACGTGTCATAAGAATAATAATATCAATAAATCAATAAATCAATCAATGTCTCTGATAAAGGTGGTATTCGACTGTTTTTAGCTATTTTCGTTTTTTTCCAAACTACTACATACGTTATTTTTATTGGAAAAGATCTCGTGAAATGCTCTTAATTGATGTCCAACGTCCTAACTGTCATTGCAAACATATATTTTCTATCCGCCTCTCAACGCGTGGGTTCGTGTCGGGAGGGCTTTTAGCCGACATGCGCTGCGTCGCTGGTTCTACTCATGTCTTAAGTCTTAAGTCTTCGTCCGCCAAAGATTAGCTTCTCGTCGCTAATATGACCATAATTGTGTCGGTGGCAAGCACCAAAAATGAAACACACCTTATCATAACATAACAAGACAAGATCTGACTGATGTGGATCTACACTATCTGTTGAAGGCAGATCGACTGGGGTTCAACGAGCCGTGTCGTGTAGTAGTAGACGAGTGATTGTCCATGTTGTTTACTGTTTTAATTGTTTGTTGTTGTTTGTTTTGTTGTTCATTTTGCTTTTTGTTTGTTTTTGGGTGTGTGTGTGGGGGGGGGGGATGGCGTCCCAGTATTTCAGTCATCTAGAGACGGTGTCCTCTTGCAGTAGATTATAGTGCTGCCTTCACTGTGTATGCATGTCGTGATCAGCTGGCATGATACCACACCCAATCACAGTATTCTGACACCGAGCCAACCAGTCATGAAACTTCTCTTATATTTGATTGGGCGTTAGCAAAGGAACTATACATCTACCATTTTTACGATTTCGGTGTGTCGCGACCCGGGGATCGAACCCAGGGCCTCCCGTACCAAGAGCCGACGACATATCAACGTGGTCAAACATATATATTTAATGACTGCTTTAGAAGTTATTATGTTAACCTTCATTCGTCCAAGCATGTAAACAACGTGGTTTATCACAAAAACAAACAGATAAAGCGTGTCAATACCGCTAAGTTAAGCGTCTGATATCGAGACATGTGTCAATATATAAAACAAAATTGGGGGTAGATTTGATGTTTGTATCAATTACAGTAAATCACTATTATTATGTGCTTTTTGTTACGTTTAAAACACAGTTACAAATTTCAATATACTAAAAATAGCATTAACACGTCAAATCATACTTTTTTTTAAATTTAATATAGGCTCAAATAACGACTTCATAGTACAACAAGATAATATCGATGGTATATGACGAAGAAGCATATTTAATTATCCACGATATGCGTTTTAAACGCGAGTTGAGAAAAAAAGAATTCCCCAAAGTGGCGCAAACGAGGCTTACATAGTTAACAAAAAGAGAAAGAAAGATAGATAGATAGATAGATAGATAGAGAGAGAGAGAGAGAGAGAGAGAGAGAGAGAGAGAGAGAGAGAGAGAGAGAGAGACAGACAGAGACAGACAGAGACAGACAGACAGACAGACAGACAGACAGACAGACAGACAGACAGACAGACAGAAAGACATACACAGAGACAGAAACAGACAGACAGACAGCTACAGAGACAGACAGACAGCTACAGAAACAGAAACAGAAACAGGAACAGACAGACAGACAGGACAGACAGAACAGACAGACAGACAGACAGATAGACAGAGACAGACAGAGACAGACAGCGAGACTCACAGAGAGAGAGTGAAAGAGAGAGAGAGAGAGAGAGAGAGAGAGAGAGAGAGAGAGAGAGAGAGAAGGAGAGAGAGAGACACACACACAGAGCCCCAGGCGAGGTTAACACTTTCACCTGGGGACATTTTTCAGCTTCCAGTTTACCAGCGCAGGTGCGGCGGTGGTTCTACCCAGACAGCTGACAATGGTCTAATTCCATCAATAATAGCTGGACATCCCTATTATGACAAATTTTATGTTTCTGCGATATACTTAAACTAAAAGTCAAAACAAACATTTAATTAGTTAGAGAAAGACTTTTTTTATATTTCATAAAATACGTAATATCAATAATGTCATATATGCTCGTTCTCCTTTTTTGATACTTATAAGTTAATGTTAGCTTTAAGCTTTAAAAAGTATGACACATGGCGTGTTCAGTTTTATCAATTTGAGATAAATAAAGAATAAGGCTATTTTATGGTGTCAGTATTTAGACATTAATATTAATCAGATAAAATGCTTAATTAACTTTAATAAACGTGATAATTACTAGTTTACTATACATTAAAAGGAATTTAACTAGTAACTCAACAGCACAACTGTATGTTTAAATACTGTAATTTAATGTGTTTATTTTATTTTTAAATGGTAAAAACATAAAGTCCATTTAAGTCCGCAATATAAAATATAAGTAGAGGTTTATTAAAGTCATTCACGAAGAAATTTAACTACGATAACTTCCTTATAAATTGTCATTATGGCGCATTTTATTGCCATCATTAGTGTAAATGATATTACAATGTATATGTATAGTCTCAAATATGTTTGGTGTTAAATGTTTTAATCGCAGTAACCATGGGAGTTTTATTTGTTAAGGGCAATTATTAGTTTATAAAGGGAAACAATTACCAAATAACTGTTGGCTAGTGGTGATTAATCATTCATTCACTAGGGGTGCTTATCAGAATACTGACCAGTAGTTTGGTCCTTAACATTCTTTTACCACCGTTTTTGTTATCCTTAGACCGATAGTGTCCAGTGGTGAAACAACTAACAATTTCAGCATTCTGTAGGTTGTAGATCTGTTGGTTATTTGCTGGTTATCTGTTGGTCTAGTTGGGAGAGAGGATTCTATAGGTTAGACGCCACTAATTAAGTTTGTTTTATTTTCTATAGTCAATCGCGAAAAGATGGAAACAAATTGCACCATGACCAATTTATGATGGACCCCCTAACCATATATGGGTGAAACAAGCTAGTAAAGTAGTTATTGTCTATTAAAAAGACCCAGAAATGAGGAAACTTCTGAAACTTGTAAAAAGGTTCATAGAATGCACATACCGCAAAATTGCCAGTGGGTAACCCCCAAATTTCAGTGAAATATGCACATCCTGCAAACGTGGATCAGTCAATTATTGTGCACAGGCGTAAAAGACTTTTGCTTTCTTTTAATTTTAAATAGTTTTAGCTTCCTTTTGACACCAAAAGATTGAGATTATCTTTAAAATAGGAAATTTAATGCCAGAACATAGCAACAGACTGTTACTTAAGAGAAAAGTCCATGTCACACATTCTACTTCCGGTCGGTATTTAGTGTAACCACCCCTATATAAGCTGAGGTAGACAAAGGATTGTAGCATTTTTAACCACCATACCATATAGTTAAAGGCGAGGGTAAACAAAACCTAAGTCGTCTCCAATTAGGCAATTTCCATTTAATTACACCGCTTACAAAATACAAGATAGTTGAGTTCTACATAACAGTATTATTGCGAACGTAAACAGCAGTTTAGGACACATACGGATGGGTCTTTTTTTTCAGGAGGATGCCGAAGATATCAGTGCAGCAGGCAATTACAAACACGACAATGTAGTGGGCAATAACAAAAATAAAAGAAAATTTAAAAAAGAAGAAATGACATAAAACGGTAGATGAGGACAATAAAGAATAGCAATAGAAATATCTTATCAAAAATAAAAATATTATATGTATATTGACAACTGTAATAATTCATCAGTGATATATATTTTGTTTCATGTTTAATCCATTATGATAAAAAAATATTTTGTTCATCTTTTAGATTTTTAAACATATTTACAATAATTATAGATATTATAATACTAAAATATTCTTAGACTTTTAAGACTTTTACGGACTGTAAACATTATCAAATTGCCCAAGTATAAGGAGAAAATAATAAAATAAAACTATTAAAAAAATGGTAACAATATTCAAAGAACAAATTCATCCAGACAAATTTTTAAATTAACCGCCTATTCATTTACCGTGTTCGGGGTGTATACGAACAAAATCGACTTTTTACTGGGGGTGATATTTCAACATTGCCGAAAACTGCCAGTATCAGCAAAGTTATAACGTTAATTTGACTACGTAGACTTATCGACGAGACTGCAACTGTTTGGCGCGAGCTGTTGCAAACAACACATTCCATAAAACCCACTTTACATATGTTACATTCTATTCTAATAGACTGGTAACGATTCTCAATCAATCTGTCGTCAAGCCATCTGTGCAACAACTACATATGTACGGATCAGTTGTTCTTGTTTACGGTTCGAAACAGGAGATGGCTAGATACATGTATATAAACTATACCAATACAAATAAGCAAACGCATAAACACATCTGCTGCCAAACAAGACCTTTTATGTTTTACGTAAGAACATTATATCAAAAAGGCAAAACACAAAGTCATGCGCAAACACAATTTAAGAGTCAAAGATGAACCATTAGTAAAGAGAACTGAAAAGAAGAGCACATAAAAATGAGTAAAATATATTCACTTTAGAGAAGCAAAACACAAAGACGAACACATTAGTGTGTAAATGAGTTCAATATAGAGCCAAGGATAGATCATAACGTTTAAGATGGTCCGTTAAGAGCTGTAACCTTTAAGATGCGCAAACAAAATGTGCAATTATCTTAGCCACTTTAAATATGCACAACTCGTGTCTAGACGATCAACACTCAATGGCGAGCGAATAAGCGCGGCAATTATCTTCGACAATGCAAATATGCACAACTCGTGTCTAGACGAGCAACACTCAATGACAAGGCAAATATGCACAACTCGTGTCTAGACGAGCAACACTCAATGACGAGCGAATACGCGCGGCAATTATCTTCGACAATGCAAATATGCACAACTCGTGTCTAGGCGAGCAACACTTAATGACGAGCGAATAAGCGTGACGTTATTAAATGAGCCTTAAGTCTTTTATGTGCTAACACTTTATGACAGATAACTACAACAATCTTTGTATTGCTATGACAAGGGCGGAGTCAACATATAAGCATTGTTTTCTAGGTGTTAAATTGTTAAAATTTTCCAGATGAATACATGCACAATGACGAGTAACGCCTTGATTTTAAGAAGAAAGCATTATATGGTTCAATGACGGTCCGATGGTACTGTTTTTGGATACGCCCTATAAACCATGTGCATATATCAGGATATTATTGCTTTCTTAGCTGGGTACATTGTTTCCGCATGATCCCCTATACAGTAATGCGCTATTAAATTAAAGATCAAAAAGGCATTGACTTATAAGTTTAAATGTCAACTCTTCGGCACAGTTTATGGCACATACAATCATATAAAACAAATAAAATTGCATGTTTGAAGCAATTGGCAAAAGCACGAGATGCTGTTTATTGGTGTACATCCATGTTAAAAGTAAACCACTTGTCATTACAAAGAGTAATTTCCTAACCGAGCTACGATGCAGAGATAGCTATTTTTAAATTTAGAAAACCACGTGACCACTTACTTCTGAGATCACGTTATTTTGTCATCCGGGTAATTTGCTCTGACTTCAATATCTATTTTTAGCAGAAACCACTATCGAGCTTTTTATCTACTGGAAAGAATACACAGAGTGATTTTTTTTCTCTATTAGTTCTGTGTAACAGTTCAGTTAGTGTTCAGAATCGTACTTATTAAGACCAAAGCATGGGATTATAACAAAAATTCCCCAAAGCAGTTGTTCGATATCGTTATATGCATTTGATATAAGCAAACTGTCGGACACCACATTAAGTATAAAGATATGCATCACTAAAATGTTATCAAATGTTGTAAGAAAGTATATATACGAGTGCCAACTTTAAAAGCATGACTTTTTTAACATATGACCATTATGCATTGATTTTACAAGTAACCTTTCTTAATGCATACACTTAGACAGATGCACATCATTTCAAGATTTAGTTTTATAATTTATGTGCATTTGCTTTTATATATGCATTAGTTAAGTGCCGTTAACAGTGCTGACTTTTCATTTGAAAAAATGATTGAAGGTCTCTTTGTCCAAGCAAGTTTAAACCAGTAAGTTTTGGATGTAAGTAGTCGTGACAGTGCACTAGGTCTGAACATGATCAGCGTGCTATGGAAATCACTTCAAACAGGCCAGTGGATGGGAGAGTTGTATTTCAGTATCGGCGTCAAAAAATGTTAATTAATGCGTTTTGTTATAAACTTATTGCACTTATCTTCAAAACTGGCATGATCATGCTAACGCATACATGATTCCTTACAACAGTATACAGAGAGTACATATTGAGAAATGTATCTCTTTAAATGTCGATTATTTCCAATCTTAACCTTTATTTTTTAAAATACATTGCAGCGACCATTTTTGATCATTATAGCAACATCCAGCTTTTTGATGGAGGAAGACACCAGACACATGTCTGGGTAGAACCAGTGGCTCACCGCAAGCCATCTGGAAGACCTCCTCACATTAAGTCCTTCGCCCCGAACGGGACTCGAACTCACGCGGTGGGAGGATTTACAAGTGGACGACTCTACCTCTACGCCACGGGTGCCCCTTTCTAAACCTTTAGATAAGCACAATGTTGATTTCAGCTAAAGATAGATATCGACGTCAGGGCCGATTACCTGGATAATTATAGAACCAAATCTCAGAAATTAGGAACCCACGTGGTTTTCTTAGTATAAAAATAAACTTACTGTGCAGCATGGCTCGGATAGGAAATATATTTATGGCAAGTGGGGTGTTATGCTTTACTTTTCACGTCGATTTTAGGCGCAAATAAACAACATTTCGAGGGATCTTTCCCGGTAACCATAATTTATTGGATTGCACGAGAGAAAGATTGGTTCAAACCTTTAAAAAGTTTATTGAGGTTTAATTAAAATGCCTCGCTCGTAACAGCGCTTTGATAAGCATTGTCCTATGTTTTTGATCATCATTTCATCTCATTTAAAATGCAAATTAACGAATACGAACATAAATAATTAAATTAAAAATGTTTTATCTTACGTAAACTATCAGATAATTTACCCATACCATTAATTCGTACGATAACTCTAAAAAGTTAACTCATTAAGATTTTTCTATGTATTTGTTTTTGCAAACATAATACATTTTCATTTGATGATTTGATGAAACTAAGCTAAAGCTTACTATTATAATAAGCTTAATGACAACAAGCTTACAAGGAAGTATAATAGATTTATGAAGATAAGCCTGAATGTATTAAAAAAGACTTCTTGATCATTTTCCGGAAAACAATACTCGTGCAGTTACTGAATCTTAAGTACTGCAAAACGAAACAAATGTTTAAATTCTTTTTCTAATACATTTATTCATTATCAAAGGTAAATCTTAGTAGTTTTAACGCTGTTGTTGTTTTGCAAAGAACTTTATGCAAATGCATTTATGTTGCTAGGAATGTTGCTGGAGTCTGCAGTAAATACTGCAGAGGCTACTTAGAGACCTTCTTTGGAACAGGCTGAATGGAGTCCACACTATTCGGTATTTGCCAAGGCCAGATTAACTCGTGCCTCGTAGCTGACTTAAAAAGTAATTTCGTCAACTCATCCTTGATTTAAACCTCTCGGGTCGGCATGCTGACTCAATAACTCGTGAAATAACCACTGCTTTCCCACCCTTCCATCTTCCTAATTACAACAATCGATCACGATTCCACACTGCACCGCGTGCACTCACCCTGTGGTACACGCAGACAAACCATTGCAAAATAACGTATGCAAAATTACGTAGCCTTAGCCCGTAAAGTAACAGTCTTAACTATGTTTATTTCATATTTATCAGTAATTCTACATTGGAACCTTTTTTGTGACCAGCTTCATGCACAGTTAAAATAAAAATCATTTGCAAAAGATTTAGCATTAAATAGTACATATCCTGATCAGACAGCTCCTAGCACTACACGAGGGCTGCACGCAGGGATGGATCCGGGGGGGGGGGATGCATACCGCCAACCAGGTAAAAATGTAGAGTTGTGAAAACACACACATGTAAGCTTAAAATATACTAAGCTTTAATTTTGTCGGTTGACTTCTTAGATCGAAGTTAGGGTCACTAACTTATGTGTTTTATATATAGTATCTAGTATTTACTGCGATAAAGTTGAATCGATCTCGATTCATATACCCGACCCCCACAAAAGTTTTCCGGATTCCCCCCTGGCTGCACGTTTCATAACTGGTGGCTAGCTGTCATTTACTTTGGATACACAATTTGGTTTCACATTTACCAAATGACAACGCTATGATATGCCATTCTTTTTGCTGGCCTAACGCTCGATTTGACAAACAACAAAACTGTTTATAAGTATTAAAATGCAATGTAATTTATATTGGAGTCGTTTAGTGATGCACACTTGTTTGTAAACGATAAAAAAGCATTGCAAAATTGTGCAATAATTGTTTGTCCTGGAAAAAGTCCAACGTAAGAGTACAGATGCCCCTTTGTAAATGAGATACAACCAATGTAGACGAGTTTACTTGCCTTGTTATGTTTCACCAGGTCATACAACGTTCATATCATACATAGAGCAGCCGACATATGCAGAAATGCAATAAAATTAGAAATGACTTACTGTGTGTCGACTTCGACGTTAGACTCTTCCTTGAATTCTGTAAGTGTCATCCTGAAATGGTTCTAAACTCCAAAAAATTTGCACAGCCTTTTTCTCGACTCTTACAAGCTACCGGAATGTCTTCCTTGTGTATATGCGTCATCGATTGTTATAGTGGCCTTCGCGTGACCTCGTTGAGTTCCGTATCAAAGATTCGGCTATGCCCGGTATAGTTCGGCAATGTTCGTTAACTGCTTGAGCGTGCTAAGAATGCAAATTCACTACCAATTAATCACACGATGGTGCACTTTACAGTTTGTATCTGTGCTGAAGGAAATGCAATTATGTATCATGTGTAAATGGAGATCCTGTTAAATGAAGTAATTGAATTACATAAACGAAAAATATACACTCAAAATGTATTTTATTTCTATATAGTTCTTTACTTGCGTACTTTCTTGACGGGGTAATATACAGCTGAGAAATTAGTTTTTTACATACGGAAGTGACTAAGAAGGTTTAAATAATCTAAATTGTAAATTAAAGAGCGCCATTGGATGTATCTGGAAAAGGCTACTCACAATGTTTTTCAGAGAGAACAATTACAACGGAATAACAATTAAGAATTGCTAATTGTATATTATGCCCTGCAAACCTAACCAATCATAAACTCTATTAAAGTGCAACGACTCGTCCACTCACCTAGCAGGATCTCTATGGTTACAAAAACCTCAATACTTGTATGCTGTATCAGTCATATGGAAAGAAAATTGACACAAAATGTCAATAAAGCGTACACCAGTCTTTGTGTCATATAATGGTCAGGGTTAGTTCATGTTCATGTGACAAGAATATAACGTTTTTAGTGGTATTAGACAGTTTAAACCAGGTTAATTTCTCAATAACCATATAAATTATATATACCTGAAAAGACCTCGCGAAATGCTGTTTTTTGATAAGCTTCATCTATGTGAAAAGTGGAGAAGAACAACCCATTCGTTGATACAAACAGATATTTCCTGTCCGAGCATTGCTGCACAGGAAGGTATTTTTAAGTCATGAAGACCACTTACCTTTGAGATGACGTATAGCGTCAGCCGGGTAATCCGATCTGACGTCGATATCTATTTTTAGCAGAGCTCGCCTTCTTGCTTGTTTACAGGTTAGATATGAACATTAAGAGAGATTCTGTTCGCGCTTTGTACTGTCTAAAAATACTTATAGTGTTCAAAATCATCTTTACTTAAACTAAAGTACGAGTTTATGCAAACTTATAGCCATATTCCCCAAAGCAGTGTTAATATATTTATGCAAATAATTATGCATACATATTATGTGACAGGTCACATGTCGGATCCAACCTTAACAGACAGTTAGATTGACTGATGTTCTGGGTTCAACAAATTTAAAAACTGAGATCTTCATAGTAAATATTGACTGGGTTTTGTTGCTTAGCGACATTGCATAGAAAGTGAAGATAATACGAGCGTTATATGATTTTCATTGTTTAAGTACTTTACAATAACGATCGAAGGTAAAGTTCACTTGGTCGCTAATGAAACATGTTATTTACGGCTTTCTTCGTCATAAATTTTGTATTAACACAGAAGCGTAGCTGACGATCTTTAAGCAGCTGAACTCACCACATTTTTTATTGGTGACTTGCATATTAAAGATTTTAAATAGCGAAACCCGGGGTAACCTGCCTCATTAGAGAGACCTTCACATAGATATACAGGCGTTCCCGCACTTGTTTAAAATGCCTCTCTTGAAAGAACATTTACCGAACATATACTTGTACAGGCATAGCTGTACATGTGTAAAATGCCCCTTCGGAAAAAAATTCTCCGCAAAGATATAAAACCGTTGTTGCACTTTTGTAGAATGCGTCTTCAGAAAGTACTGCACAAACTATACAGGCATAGCATGTGTGAAGGCTACTTTGCAAAGATTTTTAAACATAAAAATAAATACAACAAAACACAAGATACTTTCACGTCAACGAAATTTCATTTTGTTTATTTCTGTATTTTGTTTGAGTGTGTAATAGTCAATTTTTAATTAATTGTCAACTGGCTCATAAAAGCATTCGTAATTTTCCATTCCAAAACTGCTTGCCTTTAGTCAGTAATCTCGTAGGCTATGGTAAGGACAATGGTTAAACCAGAGTGGAATTCTTTTTCATTAACATGCACTTTGACAGAAGCGGTTATCCACATCTTATTAATAAAAGTGTTACAAACACTGTGATATTCTTATTTTTAGACAATGATAACCGGTGGAGATAGGACGTTGTACATTTGTTTGAGTTAGCTGAACTGTCCATTTCCAATTTATAAAACTTTGCTTTCAACGAAGTTATTGTAATCACGCGGACAGGACAAATTATTGTTTTTAAATGCTGCGTTCATGGTAAAAATGCCAAAACATGTGGCATGATAACAGATGTATTTTTTTCAGTTTTAGAATATTCAATATTTTTCTGATTTGTTCTACATTTTTATTCTTAGAAAACGATATGGATTTCTGCTAAAACGGACTTCGTCGTCCGAGTTTCGGTCGTGGCGAGAACTTTTATGTGGAGGGGTTTACCAGCTAACCTGCGATGCGCCGGTGGTTCTACCCGAAAATTAAACTGGGGTCTTCGTCCATCAAAAATCAGTTGGACGTCGAAAATATTACCATAACTTTGTCAGCGCGATTTAACAAAACAAATAAATAAATGAATGAATGAATGAATGAATGAATGAATAAATGAATGAATGAATGGATTGATGAATGAATGTATGGATGGATGGATTAATGAATTAATATGAACGAATTAAAAAATAAATAAATAAATAAATAAATAAATAAATAAATAAATAAATAAAATAAAATAAAATAAAATAAAATAAAATAAAATAAAATAAAATAAAATAAAATAAAATAAAATAAATAAATAATTTAATGAAAATAAATAAATTAAAATAAATAGACTTAGAAAGTGTTACTGCTAAAATGGTGCCTAATAAGAAATCTTGAACACGCGCAGACTTTTAAAGAGTTCTATTTGATCTAATCAAAAGAAGTGGACCTCAATGATCACGTTTGTTACCATAGCAACAGGAAAATTAAATTAATTGCGGTAAAATATGTCACTAGAGACACCGATTATATTTTCGACGTGTTAAATAACACTGAATGACGTTTGTTTCGTGTTTTTGTTGTTGTTGTTTTAAAAAAAAATATTGTGGCTTAATAAAGCTAGATATAATAATTTTTGACATTATGGATGCTAGATTTATAGTGGTTATCTAATAAAATTGTTGTTTATTTCTCCATGTACTATTCGGCATGTTATACTGCGAATTTAAACAAAACACAAATAAAACTCTTTTTTAAACAAAAATAATATTTAGTATATCGCACACCTACCAAGCCACTGCAATGTTATAATTACCTGTTAATATAATTGTTGGGAAACTAAAGAACTTGGTTTCTCTTGTGTGTGTGTTTTTTATACTTTTTTATCACACAATAAAAAAGAAAAGAAATAAGCAAGTATCGGCTGCTGGTATTTTTACACTAGCGAAGGGTTTGTCGTGTGTGTATATATAATACCACAGCACATAACTGTCCGAATTATTGTATATTGTCAACAGAAGAACTGGAAGCGGGTAATATTCTATTCCAGTTTTTGTATATGACAATATATCAACCTGACAACCATGCGCTGTTTATGTAAAAGTTACATTCTTTATCAGAACATACAGTATACAATGAACAAGACCACGGATGGTTGTTAGTGACATCCTGTTTTGACAATTCAAAATCGCAAGATTAAATTAGGTCAAGAGGAAACAATGACAAATACAACAACAAGATACTAATTGATTCTTTGACTCATTGGTAATAACATTAATTATATCACAAACAAAGTTTAATTAACCTTTTAATAAAAACAAAGGTAATGTGTGATATTAATTAAAATAAAGAAAAGAAAATCTCGTTTATTTTGATTCATTAAAAGGGTCTATAACGATTGGGATTGAATAACATACATAATACGAATAAACAAACATTTATAAGATTCTGTTTAACGATATCGTATTTAATAAAGGCACAGCAAAGCACTCAGCACGGCCTTCAAAGTGACTAAATTGAATTCAAAACAAGGTAAATGTGAATATGATGCTGAATGTCGTGCTGAACGTTGAGCTAGCATAACGTTCGGACTTAGTCACTTTAAAGGTTCTATCTACGGTGTGCCTATACGGAAACGATAAACACAACCTTTCGACAATGTTGTGAAATTTGGGCATTATTTCTGAATAAACTCATGCTTTTATCTAAATAAAGTCGATTTTGAACACCGTTTTAATTTTTAGACTGTGAAAATCGTGAACAAGTCGTTCTAAATGTGTTTCTTTTTTCGAAATCTACAAATAAGCACGATAAGGATTTCATAAATAAATAGATATTGAAATAAGAGCGGATTACCGGATGGTAATATAACGTGATCTTAAAAGTAAGCTGACACGTGATTTTTTTAATTTAAAAATAGCTACTTGCATGGTGGCTCAGATAGGACATGTATGTTTGTAATGACGAATGCGGTGCTTTGATTCACTTTTCACATAGGTGAAGCACACCAATAAACAATTTTACGCGGATCTGTTCGCAAGAGACAGAACGTAATGTCACTCACTATACGGAGAGTTCTGGATTGCACGGTACTTAGGCTACATCCACACTTTTCATCAACGACAGCATCCTTGTCAAGATATGCAATTATTAAATTTGTATGCTAATTCGGCAAAAACAAACCTATTCACGGTATCAACCAAAAATTAAGCTCGAATTAACCTAGAAAAGGTTAAAAAAGTGTAAATGCGGTTCAGCTAGCTCCAAGGCAACTGTGCATGAAGGTGATTACTAAAAAATATATGCGATGTATACAAGATGTAGCAGGATACGGTTTTATTGAAAATTACGGTTTTGTGTAGGTACATGACATAAAAATCATACAGTTTGTCGTTGTTTTTGCTGCTTTTTCTCCTTTTGTAGCGTAACTATCTAGCTAATCGGCGAATCGTTCATGTCTGAAGTACATGCATGACGTAATTATTGCATGCGCTGTTTAAAGATATTTCTAGATCGTTGCGCATAAAGGCATTGAAATTGGCCTTCTTAAGAGCACCACCTAACTCTCTCCCACCCCCAACACACACACCCTTGCAAAGATAACACTATACTGTGAGATCACACCTGGACACTAAATAAGTGTATTATACACAGAGGTGTCATAGGAGAATACAACAATTAGTCAAACCTAAATGCACATGGGCTAACTGAACTGCAATTGGTCAGTTACACTTTAATCCCCACCCCTTTCTGATGACCACTGCAGCATAAGGCTGTGTCCAGCCGGCTAGACACGCCCCACTCTCACTACCTTTACCCAACCAATTAACCACCCGCTGTGATCACAGTGTGAAACCAGATAAGGTCACATTCCAATTTTCAATGCCTTTAAACGATTAAAAATATTCGAAAAGAGTCGCGACGCTTTTGATTCTCAAAACCTTTAAACAATACAAACTTTTAAAGTTTGTTAACCTACAGTCAACTCTCGTAATCTCAAATTTCAAGGAACCGTAAGAAATAGTTTGAGATATCCGAAGTTTGAGTAATCCGAATTTAAGGATAGTTTGTGTAAATCTTTAAAATCTTACCTGCAACACGATGACTGGTAATGACTGAAATTCCTTGTTATATCTGCCACTGTAAACTAAGTTTCTGCAAGTTTGTGTGGTTTTGCATGTTTAAAGTGTTTTTAGTTTTTTTTACAATGTAATTTAATATTGTTCTTTTTATTGTAGGTTGTTGCGTCGTCGTAAGTAGGTAGTAGAAGAATGATAAAATCACTAACGCGACCTCTCATTTTATTTACAAGTTGAGAAGGCCGTGTCAACAAGTTCTCAAAAATTGTAACAACAACAAGTACAAACTGAAACACTTTAATCAGCATTAATTGATTAACGAAATTGTTGTTCATTAAATCAGCTAATTAAATAATAATCGATTAACCTCTTCTCTAAATTACGTGTCATCCTGATTGTCGATAATTGGCTATAAAACTCGCGCCCAAATCTTCGCGAGTTTCACGGTAGGTGTGAACATCACTATTGTTGCCGTTTTGCATCTTATAGCAATTTGAAGTTTGAGATAGATCAACTGATTTCAACAGTTTTATACGCGTGGGGACAAAGAATTTAGTTTGATATATCCGATAATTTGACACATCCGAATTTGAATTAAGCGGAGTCGAATATATAGAAACTATAGGAAAAAAAACGGGACCGTAGAAAACAGTTTGACATAACCGGAAATTTGAATTAACCGATTTTGAGATAACGAGAGTTGACTGTATTAGAAATAATACTGTTTTTCAATATTCAATATTTTTTTAACAAGGATAAATCAACTTAATTGTGAGCCACATTGGACCAAGTTTCCATAAAGACAGCATCTTCGTATTAGTCAACGTGGCAGTTTAATTGAAATGTTTCGTTCATAACTATTATAGAGCACATTGCATACGAGTTATTTTACTAACATTTATTTTGAGCGCTTATTGTTTTTGCAATATGCTAATTATACATATCCGTATGTAGTTTGTATTTTGTATTATACGTTGTATTGCCACATGGGTCGAACGACCTTCTGGCTGAAATTCAATAAACTTTGAAACTTTTGAAATTTTTTATATCGACATATTCGTATATACATTGACATATCCGTATATACATCGACATACCCGTATATATTTCGACATATCCATATATACATTGACATATGTATATATACATTGACATATCCATATATACATCGATACATCTATTTATACATCGATTTGTATGTAAATCGACATACATCGACGTAGGCAATAAGCAAACATGCACACTGTGTGGGTAAAGGTCGTTGGTTGATTGGTGCATTTCTTGATTAGGCAAATACATTGAATCAATGGGTATTTGCTTCCAATGATGGTTGCTTCGATATTCATCACGGATGACCTGGAGTCGGGATTTCTTAGTAGTTAAAAATGAAGATAGACAGCTAGGCCAAAACTAAAAACAGTTTTACAAGCGAGATTAGTGTAGCTGACAAAGGTAACAAATAAAATGCATATGAACTCATAAAATGCATTTTTTTACAGAAATGTTTCGTGACTGCAGTAAGAAAATGATCATAATTGAAGATATTTTGGCATGTGTTTGTGGTTGGTTTTTTTTGTCGTTGTTGTTGCTGTTGTCAAACTTAACTCACGTGTGCTGGGTTGCTACTGGGGTTTGATTTTGTTATTATCATAATTGTCGAATACTGTTTAATAGCTACGCGCAAGAATACAGCTGTCAAGTCTCCACAGAGAAGCATGGTATGGTAAAAACCATAATCGCTTTATATTGTAACCTTCACTCGCGCAATGTAGTTTTCGAAAATTATCAGTCCGCTATATTCAAAGCGTACCACTTCATATATTATTTGAGACAAGAAAAGTGCTTTTTACAAAAAACGATGTGGGCGATTGCGTCCTTTAAGAGTGTTTATTCTGTTGTTAAAATTAAAACAAAACCGCCATTACAGCCTATAAGCGATTTTATTACCGCATGGCCAAGTCAAGTAAAAACAGACAGGAGCAGCATGTGTAGCTTGTGCGTAAAGTACACTCAAAGCAATGGTAACAACTCGGCCATTTCCGTAACTTTCGGAAAATAAACCATAGTAGTGATACAACCATCTATTTATAGATTCTGTGATATGGTCGGTTGTAATTCGGCTACCTAAGCGTGTTTGTTTAAAGAAAAACATAACAATAACTCATTCATTCAATATCATCCATTAAAACACTCAAACAAACAATGAAAATCTCATGCTTACCTATTCTTCAGTGTGTATTTACAATTTCGTATTTCATTGTTCATAGTGATCACGCGAGGTCACAATCAGGGACGGACTACTTTCTCTGCATATGATTCCCAAGGTCCCGATTGCACTCAGAGCGGACATCGCTCGCATTACACATGACATTGGTTAGTCGGCTGCATGGGGCAAATGCAAAACCCCTCCACAGTTGGTATGCTACCACAATCCAGGTCTAGGGGAAAGCGGTCAACAATCTGACAGAACAGTTTACAATGCACTAATGCTATTTATTCACCTTTCCGCGAGATCTAAAAATAGATATTACACATTGTGTATTAGCATGGAATTAGCCAATCACATCGCGTTGATTGACACTTTACCTGCGTTATGCTGATTCTCACTTACACATTGTCCCACAAACAATGATTTTGACAAGCGATCAGATTAAATCTGTTTGAGCCTTTGGTTCAATTTAATAGCAACAGGGTTGTTTGTTGTTTGTGGTTTGCAAGGAATCTTACGTTGCTGTAATCGTTTCACTGTTTGCATTTTAATTTAGCTGATTGGATGAGGCTTGTCCATTTCTGCATCGAAAGGTAAAATCTCGTTGTGGCGAGCAACAACTTTCATAATTTTGTGTCATGAATGCATCATTGGGTGAAACTGTCTTAATCTTCACCTAAACATCTCCACCACAATCTCTTTGCATTTGGGAGATATCAAATTAAAATATTTTCGCGTATCTGTAAGATAATCTGTAAGATCTGTCACTTTAAACCAGGTTGTTTGTGGGCAAGGGGGCGGAGCTTAAACTCTATTTTTAGACTCGCGGAAAGGTGAATTGATTACATACTCAATTGTATGAAACATGTTAAAGCGGACAATTAATCCTGTTCACGTCATATAAATTATTCCTGGTATCATTTATATAAAGTGTTTTATTTCGTGGTCACGAGATCGCCGTTTGTTGAAAACGTAAACTTTGTTTTGTTTTAGAGAAGAGACGCAATTATGGTCATAATGGCGATGTCCAGCTTTAATGTCTGTGTAGAACCTCCAGCGTTCCGCAGATTAGCTGGAAGACCTGCCCGCGTGAAGTTCTTCGCCCCGACCGGAACTCGAACAATCACTGCGTCGAAAAAGTGCAATTACGCTTGTGTATCTTAAGGAAGTTCTTTTCCGGAAGAGGCATTTTACACAAGTCCAGATAAACACGAAACGCTTTGGAAAGTTTTTGTTGTTTGAAATTTTCAAAAAAGATCTTTTGCACCCAAGTCCATCTTTGTCTGTGCATCTAGGTTATTCTTTCTGTATTTAAATGTGGATTCCTTCACAAGTGCACTTATGCAGAGTTTTTGTATCCATTTTACAAGTTACCGACATAAACGCTGTTAGTTATGTTTCCGTGTTAGTACAAACATTATACGATATGACACTTGTGTTAAAACTAAATGCCAAAACACTTTAACGTAATGATATACATTACTAAAATGTTACTAAATGTTTTAAGAAAGTATGTATATGGTTTGCCTATTTTGTGGACATGGCGTTTGTTACATATGAACATTATGCATTGCTTTTACATGGTGGCCTTTCTTAATACCCTTAGAAGGATACACACCTTTTTAAGATCTAGTTATACATTTTTATGTGCATTTGCTTTTGTATATGCGTTACTTAAGTGCATTGATATTGTTATATGTATTTGATATAGGCAACTATCGGAGACCACCTTTACTGGTTATCAACCTTATTGAAAAGGGTATTACGTTTTTTTAACGCATTGCAGAGGAAGATCCTGACCTAACGTTTGGAGACTATTTCTGTCTCAATCAAGAAGTAGTTCGACGTATTTCCATGATTCGATGTGACACGAAAGGCAGTCGCACAATTAATATCTTGTAGCAGAACACAATCATTAAATGATTAAAATAAAAATGCTCAACCTGTTAAAACTTAAATGCTAAAAAAGTTCGAATTTATTTATAATCACACTCCAGTGTCTGCAAGAATAATGTGTCCAGTTTCTTGAGTGGTGTATCCACTAGAGACCTGTTCTCCCGCGATGAAGTTGGTCAATCGATTGTGATCAATCGGCCCCCAACCTGCACCTTATGTCCTTTACATATAAGCGGAGTTGTATAGTTTGAGAAGGAAAGGTTACATCTTGCACAAAAATAGTCGAATCTTATCTCACTACTTGTCATGATATCTAAATGTGATTTCTCTTCCAAAGCAGTCAACTGTGCCGTGCTTGTCATTGTCTATGCCATTTATGTTAATGTCCAAAATTGCCGGTTACCACATTTCACACGCCAACTTGTTCTAAATGGGCTCTGAGAAAAAAACTTTAAAAATATCCCTAGTCAGAATTGCTTTAAAACCTCTTTTGAAGGCCCACAGATGCATTGCGTAATTGCCATGCAATGGACGATGAAATATATACATATTTGTAATGAAAGTGCACATTTTGAAAAATAGAAACGGAAAGTCATTATATAAATTAGGGGCAAATATTCATAAAGAATTTTTGTTAATTTTTCTCAATTAAACTAAGAAATTGCATAAAATTTAAAAACCCTTATAAATTGCTTACATTAAACTATTTTATGAATGCAATTTAAGAAATATTCTGAAATTTAATGAAATGTTTCAAGATTTAATAAAATTTCTTTGTTTACGTCCGATTGTTTTTGTTTTTTAAAATACGACCCTAGAATGCTAGGGCAGCAAGTATTTAGGACTCTGCGATACAGAATAAACATAAGTATCTATGGCAACTGCCATAATTTTGTGGAATGAAAAATGATAAACATGCAGGGGAGAGGGGAGTTATGTGAATTATTCTAGAAACGTTTTCGAACACATTATTATTGCATAATTAAGAATGGTGGGGTAACACGTATTAAGGATGCTGCAACAGACAGAAAACATGATATACGTTCCGGAGTAGGCTTCGTTTTTGCGAGTGAGATCCGACTAATTGCACAAACTGGTTCGTAAACTTACAAAATCTTGACACATATAAATAGTTGGCAGGCGCTTAAATCGGATGCTTACTTCGCGTTTTGTCAAGGCTTGAAAACACAGTCAATGTCCGCAGATTTATTGCAGCATTGATTATTAAAGGTGTCAGACAGTTTCTCTCAAAGAACCTAATAAATTATTGTTGCCTGAAAAGATCTCGCTAAGTGCTGATTACTGATGTCCTACATCTATGTGAAAAGTGAAGCATACCACATCACTCGTCATTACAAATAGGTATTTCCTATATAAGCCACGCTGCACAGTAAGCTATTTTTTAAACTAAGAAAACCAAGTGACCCGAAAATTTATATAATCATTCGGATAATTCGGTCTGACGTCGTTTCTATTTTTAGCAGAAATCACAATCATGCTTATTTGTAGTTTTAGAACGAATTGGCGTGAAAAGTGATTTATTTGATGATTTCCGCTGTCTTACAATTGACAATGTTCAAAATCGTTTTTTGCTAGACTTAGGTTTGACACTTTTTGCAGAAATTATGCAACAATTACCCCAATTGGATGAAAACAAACATTCAAATTCCACCTTTAGGGAACAAAAAACGCTTAAAGGTCATCTTAATTTGTAGACATACAGATTTATAGACATATAGAATTCGTCTTAGTCACTTTTTAATTCGAATTAAAGCGCCCATACATAAAAAATTCGAAACGACATCCGCATTAGTTAATACTCTCATTGCTTCCCTTAACTCCGATGTCAAACGGCCCAATCACAAATAGGCGGAAGTTGACTGAATAACGGAAATAATTGCGTATTCCTTTGTTAAGAAAATTATAGATTAAAACAAGGAAATAAAGTTAATGATATTAAAGATATAGTTTTGAGGTCAGGAAAGTAGAATATTCATGCAGAAGTAGTTCTTGTTTGGGCAACGGTTCAAACAAATAAAATACAATTTAGTAGAATACACATTTTAGCCCCTGAGGATTCGCTGAGCCATACTTTGTATAAGGGCCAGACGCTTTGGATGCGTTTATTTGTTTGTTTATTTGTTTGTTTATTGGGTTTATTGTCCCATCAGCAGTATTTCAGTTATCTGGAGACGGTGTCCACTCGGAGCAGATATAGTGCTGCCTTCAATGTGTATAGCATGCCGTGAACACCTGACATGATACCACACCCAGCCACATTATCCTGACACCTGGCCAACCAGTCGCGGAACATCCCTTATATGTGCTTGGGCGTTAGCAAGGAAGCTATACAACTGCCATTTTTAACGGTTTTGGTATGTCGCGGCCCGGAATCGAACCCGGGGCCTCCCGTAACTGGAGCTGACACTCTATCGATTGCGCTACCAGGTCCGGCAGATGCGTTTATATGAATGCAAAACCTAGTCCATTTGAGTAGAAGCTTGATAACAGGGTCCAAGAAAAGACCAGGAAAGCACATAGGCTACTCAAATGTCTAGACATTACATGAAATACGTATTTGTGAACTCTCCAAGTCCGAATTGAAAGCTCCTAACCAAAGTTGTCATCGGAAAATTCTACCGACAGGCACACCCCGCATTTTGTGTTCGTCATAGGAATCATTGGAAATCTTTTTTTTTTATCGAAGAAACACCCACGCTTAGCTCTGGCTATGCTAGGCAACGTTACAACAATCGGTGAATTTAACTACCAGTCTAAAACATTTTGCAGGAAACATTTTCATTCGAATTAAAAGCTGCACTTCCAACGAGAGATGCACTCGAGCAAAAACTTTGCTAGACAATATTACTAGACTAAACGACTATACCATGGCAACCATTTTATATAAAACTGGAAATTGTACAATCAACAAATGATGTGGTCAGCAATATACGTTGAAAAATGTCATCACTTTTAACTTTTAAGACGTTAACAAAGTATTACGATGTGCTGGATCTATTTTGTAATGACCACGGTGGTAGAAATATAAGCGCTTCAAACTGCTTCGCTGCTGGGTTAGCTCTTGAGCGATGTGGTTTAAGTGGCTTCCAAAGTTGCGCGGTTAAGCAACGGTTACTGTGGTTGGTGTACGGATGGGTGATCGTTTGGAGAGCGCTAGCCTGCATTACATTGGTGGCAGCGGTGGGATATAGTCAACTGCCGGACTGGAGTTACTTGCCCACTGAACGTCTCTGTGGTGGGCAAGTAATGTAATGACGACAGAGGTAGAAATATAAGCACTTCAATGATTGATCGAGCCTTGGGATTTAACAAAAACAACACAACAACAAACAAAAAACAACAACGACAACAACAAAACACAAACACAAATGTTAAACCTGTATACGTTAAAACAAAACCTGCATAAATTATGACGGACATTTTAAGAATTTCATCTCCCGGAATTCTCTGTTATGTTGACCCTTATTGGTTGACATTTTATTGGCTATTTAACTAAATTGCTCACAAGAACATCGTTCAATGTATGCGGATTGCATTCATTTTCACCACTTTATTTTGTTTTTGTCATACGTTCCAGCGACCAATGTTGGCCGTTAGATGGACGATCAGTTATGTTGGTCAATGAAGACAACCATACAACTACCTGGGAGAGGACCACCGGCGCTCCGCACGTCAGCTGGAAAGATCCCACATTAAAACCACATAAGAAAATAAGATAATGATGCTTAATTAAAATATAAGTTATACAAGCGGATATGTCGATAACTTGATTTATATTCACGTTTATTTGACTTTCATGTTTTTCTTCTTTTATTTTTAATATAGTTTATATTGAAGAGTGAATGCACGACGCACGATGCACGAAGCATGGTGCCATACCAAGCGCATGTTTTACACCTGCATGCAATTAAAATTATTCTCGACAGTCTTTCAAGTGTCTATTTGACCATACTTTTATATTAACTCATACGATGACATATTAGCAAACAAAATGCATTAAAGATGGTACCACAGTTCGGACCAACTTTCTTTCTGCCAAAAACACACACACACACACACACACACACACACACACACACACACACACACACACACACACACACACACACACACACACACACACACACACACACAAATATTGTTATCCGAATATATGCAATGTAATGCTGTTAAAGTATGCCTTACGTCTATGAAAAAAGTGAACCACAACACTAATGGTTACATATATGTATTTAATCATATATGCCGAAGCTCTTGGTCGAGTTGCTCATTTGTAACCCCTTAAAGTACGTGATTTTGAGTCCCGAATGTGTTGGGGGGTGGGGGTGGGGGGGGGGGGGGGGTGGATGACGACGTTTTCTAACTAAGCTACGATGCGCCGGTGGTTTTGACCAGAAGTAGTCTGGAGTTTTCCTCCACGAATAATTAGCTAGACGTCGCCAATATAACCATAATTGTGTTGTGTGGATGCGATGTAATTGGTAAAACAAAGAAATATCATACGTGGGATGGGATTTGCCGGCATTTTGGCCGATACTGTGCAGCGACATTTCTATCATCGTAGCACAGGGGCACTTATGAGGTGCCCAGGGACTGAACCCGGCCGGTCCATTATACTGACACCGGCGAGTCAGGCGTAATTATGTCCTCTTAGCCCCGAGCGTTAGGAGGGAGGCCACTACTACCAACTTTAAAATCTTTGGTTTGACCCGGCCGGGGTTTGAACCCGCGACCGCCTGATCCGCAAGCCGACGCTTAATATCATACGTGTCTTCGGGCGTAAAGAAGGAGGAATTTGTCAATAAATGAACACCGATAGTGCCGCTTTTATGCAATTTAACGTTCATTGAAGCATGTACTGTATACATATATGGATGTATTAATGTTTATAATGTATTAATCAAAGCTATGGCGCAATTTGAGTTCAGGCTCAGATGGTACGATAATGCAACAGTTGTTGCAGTTAATGCATTTATCGAATGAATCTGTTATGCGTCTGTGATCTTGTAATCGACATTACTAAACACTTTCTGATTTCTTAAATGTTAGTACGTATTACATTCTGAACATCAAAATTGTTGCATGGAAGAGCCTTAAGGAGGGTGGTATTCCAAGCTGACATGCGAAGCGCCAGTGGTTCTACCAAGACACAAGTCTGATGCTTCCTGTAATAAGTTTGGAGTCTTGTCCCGTCAATGATGAGTCGGGGATAGCCAATATGACCATAACTATGTCAGTGTAATATTCATGTTTCAGGGATGGATCCAGCTTGGGTGATGGGGTATGTATCCTACGACCCACCAACCAGGTAAAATAGTGGAGTTGCGAAACACTTGCATGTAAATTTAAAATACTACGTTTTTAATGTAAATGGTGTCTGTTGACTGCATAGGCCGAAATTTTGGTCCCTTACTGTGCATATATACCTAGTAATTACTGCGATAAAGTTGAATTGATTTTGATCCATACCCCAACCAAAATTTTCTGGATCCGCACCTGTCATGTATGTTAACGTGCTTACAGCGTATAAGAAGATGAAATAAACAAGTTATGAATACTGGACAATGTGGGATGTAAATGATTTGTTACAAACTGATACATGGCTATATACATGTACTCCACTTCATGAAACAACTTAACTTTTCTTATTATCAACATGATTTAGTATCAATAACATCTACATATTCAGGCAAATCCACATAGACGTACAGCGCAAGATTTGGCCGTAAATAGTACAGAATCGGTTCAGAAAGCCGATTAGAAACCACCCAGCACCCAACCCCACTCCTTTATATTCAGCATTATTTGTCTAAGCTCAAACTTGGTCAATAATTCTGTATGACCAAAGAAGGGTAATCATTAAATATTAGTATTAAATTTCTGATAAATCGAGTAATGTGTGAGTGCGCAAATGCTATTCAAGCCTTGTACATCCTGTCACGTTGCAATGAATGTGCGAAGTATGACAAAGAAAGAGGCAGAGGACGGTGAAACTGTTCTTTTGCATAATGGGAAATGTTATCAGTTGTATTTTGTAATTAATCACGTTCATCTTTCTTCTTGACATTTTAATAACTCCATTCTGACGTGATTCTTTTGATTCTTGTGTGTGTGTGTGTGCGTGCGTGCGTGCGTGTGTGTGCGTGCGTGTGTGTGTGTTGATTCTTTTTTTACTTAACTAAGTTTTTAAATGCACTCGTTCGCGCTTGCGTGTGTGCGTGCGTAGATGCATGCGTGCTTGCGTGCGCGTGGTGGAATTACCGATTATTGCGTCTGTCTGTATGTGTGCTTTTTATGTTTGCTACTTGATTAATTAATATATTATACTATAATTACATGTACATGTTTATAGTACAAAGATTTTTCAATCAATATTTGTACTTAAACATTTTTTATGCATGCAATTAAAAAATATCTGATGTAGAAAAAACAACAACAAACTTAGTTGTGTTCTGTTAAAGTATACTTTCTTTATTTTTCGAAATTCCCTTTTGAATAACTAAATATTCACTTTGAAAATTTATACAGTTTCCTATTTTATTTGCTGTGTGTTCCATATTTTATATCAAAATGTCTCTTATATAGCATGTAAGAACAGTTTCTTCCATAGTCAGTTTGGTATACACGTAAGTATGCGACACATTGAAGCACACGACTAGAAATTTTTACATTTGCTGTTGTTTTTTGCTTGTTTGTTTTCTTGTGTGTGTGTGTGTTTTGTTGTTGTTGTTGGTTTTTGTTTTGTTTGCTTAACAAATCGCGCTACCGTCAAGCCAATCACCGTATTTTTTATGACTGACGTGCATACTTGACATGTATGCATGTGCAGTTTGGAACAAATCTATGTCGTTGAACTAAACGCGTGAATTAACGTTAAAACCGTCCCGTTGTTTTTCATTCTTTTTACGTTAACAATTATAATTAATATTGATTAATAATTAGCTAAAGGTGAACATGTTCACTTTTAATGTAGTGATAAGAGGTAACGTTTGAATTCATTAGTCATTGTGGTTCAACGAGGTTTTACTTTTGTCAACAAAGCATTTAAAACTGCGGAAATGCAGATTTGAACAACTGGGGCCAAATCGCTTAATAGCATGTAACCAGGCCCAGTTGAGGGGGAGACATTTATTATATATAACTTCCATCGAAAGCACATATTCAACAAAAGCTTTACTTGTAATTTTTGACGCTACATAATTTCCGCATCAACACAAAGAATCTTTGTGAGAGGTTTATTTTGCAGCAATTTTTTAATTTCCCTGTAAGCAGGAACTGATTTCGTGTCAAGTATTAACAAACATGAAGGTTATATATCTTATGTCGTAACCTGCGAGGCATAAATAAATAAGGAATTTGCCAACCGTGTAGATCCAGTTTCACTAGCACCTGCAGGAAAATGTTGATGATGATCTGCACTATTTGCTGCTGTGCTTGCAGCAATGTGTCAAGAAACAACTGAACGCAATCTATAAGCAGATGAGTAGGTAGGACATAGAATTTGTTATCTACTAAAATGAAGCATGATAAGGGATTTAATCGTCAAATTTTACCGGTTTATTTACCTTCCCAACCAGGAAGCAGGAACAAGATAAAAACGGGAAGAACGCTAAAAATTGTTGTAAGTATCTAGCCAATCATACGCCAGCTTTCATCAACGGTACTGAACTAGCCAATCAGAATGCAGCTAATATGAACGAAACTGAACAAGGGGATCATATATCGCACTCCTGTCTAGCAGGACCTGCAAGCATTATTGAGATTCTGTTAAATCATTAGTTATTGATAACAGCATAACAGCTTATTTCCCAGAAGCGTGTTTATAAAATATTCACCTAGTTTCAAATCTATTTTATCGAAATTGCGGTTTGATAAGTCCAAATAATTTTGCCAACATTGTAAGCGTTTTGCAAAACAGTTAAGTCTATGTACAGCTCATTATAAACATGTATAAGTCAGCATAAACTTTGCATATTCACACTTATCTTTCTAGACCCTGGTTTTTCTGACATATTTTTTTAAAATCATGAAACCGTGCTTGATCTTTCTTTTCAGATGTAAGTTAGCTTAAAAATTATTGGTAGATTTTAATCAAAAATGCCTTTAGTAGCCTCAAAAAGGTATGGTTAATTTTTTTGCGATAATTTTACCGTCTAAGTTATCTGTTTATGTTTATTGGGTTAATCATCCCAACCTGTTGCAAAGTCTCAGATGATGTCATGACAAATGAAGGGTAACAAATGGAAATAATTTCTAAATTGAAGTTATCGGTCAAACAGGTCATCGAACTCCAGTGAGTTTTTTTTGTTGAGTTTTTCGTTGTTTTATTGTAGATGTTTTTGTGAGTGTGGCCGGTGTCATCGTCCCAAGTATGCAAGTAATTTTAAGACGGTGTTCACTTGAAGCATATATAGTGATGCCTTCACTGTGTATAGCGGGCCGTGATGACCTGGCCTTATACCACACCTACTCATACTATCCTGAAACTTGACAGACCGGTCGTTGAATTACCCTTATTTTTGATTGAGCGTTAACAAGGGAGCTATACCACTACAATTTTAACGACTTTGGTATGTCGCGGCCGGAGATCGAACCCGGGGTCTTGGTACCTGGAGTCGGCGCTCTATTAATTGCGCTTCCTGTTGACATTAATGATAACGATGATGATGACGACAATAATAATAATGATGATAATAATAACAATAATAATGATGATGATGATGATGATGATGATGATGATGATAATAATAATAATAATAATAATAATAATAATTATAATTATAATTATAATTATAATTATAATTATAATTACAATTATAATTATAATTATAATTATAATTATAATAATGACAATAATAATAATAATGATGATGATGATGATGATGATGATGATGATGATGATGATGATGATGATGAAAATGAAGATGAAGAAGAAGAAGAAGAAGAAGATGATGATGATGATGATGATGATGATGAAGATGATGATGAGGATGAGGATGAGGATGATAAATAAAATAATAGTATTTGTTTAACCTATGCTTTGACATGTGTCATTTCTTTAACGAGCGTTACACTCAAGGCCACAAAGAGAAGGACGTTCACACTATGCAAATATTTTCAAGAGACCAAATTTATAGGCGGAAATTTGCAAATATAACCATTTCAACAAATCATCAATATCTACATGTAAAAGCCCCGACAAAGTCAATGTCCGATCATCCAACGGCGGACACTACTCAGCGGAATATGCATTAACATGTGGCCGAGAGGTGATTTTATTGAAAAGCATCTGGATAAAATTGATTTTGTCAAAACAATTATAATTATTATCGGTAGCAGCAACAGCAGCAACATCCGAATTAACATCATTAACTCCATGATGGGCAGTTTCCAATATAGCACCATTAATCTGCAGTTACAACAACAGCGTCACGTGCACAAGCATCCGAAATAGGATTAGCAGCACTAGCAGCAGTAACCGCAGCGTAGCGGGATCAGCATCTGTTGCAGAGAAAAACACAAATTGTCACTAAAGGGCAAGCATAGTTATTCAAAAGACAAATATTTACAAATTCTTGACATCTCCCAATGCAACATACGTATCTGAAGGACAATATCGACAGCACTTTCAGCATAAACAACATTAGCTTGAAGGTCGCCATCCTGGTATATGTCAACATAACTACTAAAACACTAGACAGCAAAAGAACAGGTAAGGCAAGAGTTCAAGAAGTACAGGTATGTTTACACCTGCGAGTAAGATCTGTTTCATTTGCAGTAAGTGGGTGAATGACCCATACATGTAGGTACATGTACATTGCAACTATCGCGGAGCGCAATTTGACGTTAAAGAATAAACCTAAACCTGTTCATACGGTCTAGTCCCCAATCGAGGCTCGGACCCACACTATGATATGTGAGCGGTCGGACGAGCTACAAGTCGGCGACCCTGCCACTCGGCCACGGATAAACTTTATTGAACATGAACATAATATTTTCTATAATTATTCAGATCTTTTTAAGTACAAGTCAGCTCGGCTATTTTACTCTCTGTTAACAACAGCAATAACCAGTCTAGCATTTCCGAAGGTTCACTGCCCTCGATGCTAATGACCATCAAAGATAAGATGTCTTTCTTCGTCCAATACATGTTAAACTAGACCCTAGATCATTCACCTGTCGAGAGAGACTCTTTCCAAGCGTACCAACTGTTGTTTTCATCTTTTTTAGTTGCTGTGTAAATTGATTTTATAATTTTACTTAAATACTCATGCACGTTTTGGTGACATCAACAATATAGCTAAACAAAAGGAATTACACCGTATGACGCTTGACAGACAATTACGTTCGTCTGCGGTAGCAGAATATTCTGGTATTGTCTTTGGCGACAGGCTCTGGGACCTAATGACGTTGTCGTATAAACCAACTTAAACAAGTCGGCTTTCACCTGAAACCTGATAATAGCAGACAACTGTCTTACAAATAAAAGAACCTGTCTCATTTAACAGTCAGCCCACGTTACAAGATCTGATCACACTTAGACAAAAGTGCAGCATCAAATCAGGAAGCTCCCAGCGGAACCTGTCTGATCAGGATCGACACTGTTTGTTGGTAAGTGGTGATAAAGGAGGTATCCGACAGCTTGCCTATATTAAGCACACGTAACAATACTTTACCCCTGTTTGGTATAATTTTTGCATACTCTCTTCATAAACTTATGCTTTCCTCTAAGTAATGATGATTTTAATGTTACCTTAGTTGTTTGAAGTACAAAATCGAAAAGTAAATCACGCTAAACGTCCATTTTTCAAATCTATTAATAAGCACGATGGGGATTTTTGCTAAAAATAGATATCGACGTCAGAGCGGATTACCCGGATGAGGATAGAAATACACATGAACTCTCCCACTTTGGGAGATGAATTCCCTCTCTTAAGGTTAAAAATTACTTGAAAATGAGGTGTGCTTCACATATTTTCAGAAATCTCCCTGTTTGGAAACAAATATTTTCCTTCTTTGTTTATATGAAAATAACAAGTCTCCCACTTTGCAAGCGAAAATCCCTCACTTTGTTCACATGTATGGATGTATTGTAATCTCAAAAGTAAGTGATCAGGTGGTTTTCTTAGATCATGAATAGCTCACTGTGCAAGTGGCTCAGAGAGGAACTTGTCGGGAGGGGGTTATGCTTCACTTTTCACAGAGATGTAATACGTCCATAAACAACATTATGCTGATTTGTTTCAAGCAGCTATAAATTATTTGGTTGTTGAGAGTGCAAAATTGGTCAAAACTGTCAGATACCACCTTCAAATGCATATTGTTACCTGAGCATGGAATTGGGAACAAAAAACGAATCATTTAATAATATTTACTTACAATTTTAGCCTAATAGACGTACATGGAGGATATCTAACCACTGACAACAAATATGGAAAAAGTCCCAAACGTCTTTATATAGATAAAAAAACACTAAGCATATCCTATAGCTCGAACACCCGGATTGCAGGTTTCAAGAAGACATCGTTCGAACATTTTTCTCTCGATCATGTTTTTGTTTGCAGCGGTTAACAATGTCAGCAAACAATAAGGAATAAGGACTCATAACTTCTTAACTTGTATATCAGAATAGCAGTCTAATGAACTTTAAATAGTGCTGTCACAGCTGTAGGTAGCAATATTGATCTAGATTTATAAACTTGCTGAGACCTACTGAAAGGGAGGCGTTAAGGGCAATAACCGAAAATGCCACTCAACTCTGAACATGGATATACTTTAAAGGGTAATGAACGGAAAATAGCAATAACACAATAACAAAAACTATATGCATAGTCAGACATAATCGCTATTTTCTGTCATGTGTAGCGGAATATCTTTGACGTACATGTAAGTGTATATTTGCATTCTTTTTGTGTGTCTTTGTCGGATTAAGGACATACCAAAAAAGCAAGTCTAGGGCTATCCTTAAACTGCTATGTTGCATAAAAAATGTCGCCAGCACAAGTCAGTCTTCGAAATTACCATCCAAAAGTTACGTGCCAATCGGTCGTGTAGCCTTTTGGAGATTCATCAACCCCAAACACATTTTACATGCCCAAAGTTTGTAAGGTTTAGTGTTTGTAATTGTACTGTAACTGGAGGCACCATTTGCAAAATCCAACCAGTTTCTTTCTGGACTTACTATCAATATGAAAAAAGGAAAAAAAGAAAGAAAGAAAGTAGAACACTTGCCCGTCGCTGCAATAAACTTTATAGAACATTGTGAACTTTATTCACATGTCCTCTTTTAATTTAGCCGCGGACGATCGGGCGTGTGTTAATTTCGATGACATACAAGGTTTGTGAAGTTGGTCGGGACCTAGACAAGGTTCGTGAAGGTGAGTGGGAAATGGGTATTAGGTGTTCATTATCCAGATACAACCGAATTCACAGCCGGCTAGGAATTGAATAAACGCGAAATTAAATCTACAACCGAATACCGACCTTGCTTTTTATTCGGTATTCAATAACTTCACAAAACTATCTCACAGACATTTTTTCAAGTACTTGGGGTTGAGTTTTTGTCATATGCCAGTTTGTTTTCCTTTCGCCTTGATAATAAGTATTATATGTGGCGAAATCACAAGTACCTAATATTTAGATAGCCGTACATACCAATATTATCCACAGGCATTTTCATTATTTTCGCAATATATGTATTTTCACTACTAGTACGTTTGCAGTTTTTTGTTTGCTTGTTGATATTTTGTTGATGTTTTTGTTTGTTTATGTGTTTGTTTTGTTTGTTGTTGTTTTGTATTCTTTTTTAACTGGACCCCCCCCCACACACACACACACACACACTCCCCCACGCCCCCTTAAGTCATTTCGTGTCAGTTCAGTGGATGAATCATTACTGTATTTTAGGAATTACAAAAAAAAAAGTATAAGTATGCACTCATTATTACAAACAATACATTAAAGCCATTATTTTCACACCTGGGCAAGTTAAAATTAGGCTTGTTAATATGCGTCCTAATTTGAACTTTCCAGTGACATTTAAATAATCAACGCCTGTGACTACAGTTAACACATACGTGGAGTATGAATAAATAAATGTTATTTTACCAGAATGACTCATTTCGTTTACATTTTTATGCATCAATTACATTGATTCGACAAGAAATTTACGTAAAATCGCCTAAAACAACAGTGACCCAGCATGAGAAAGAAATATATGTACAGATCACTACCTGTCCTCTTGAAATGTTATAACAAGCCCAAACTATCATTAAAATTGTCCTTAAAATTAAACCCCAGCTCAGCTTTTCTTTAACTGCAAGCACACACGTGTTTTACAATTGCATTGTAGGCGGTGTGGCTTGTGACAGCGTGCAGAGCTGTGAGAAAGTTGAATTTCGACAGCACGAAGGATTGACCCGGCGTGACCTTGACTTCCCGCGGTTTTCATGCTTAGGACAAAGCAGATCGTGTACAGAAAGAAATGTATGCAAAGGTTGACTAGACGCATTAATTGCGCCTATGCAAAGGTTGACAAGACGCGTTAATTGCGCCTATGCAGAGACTGACTAGACGCGTTAATTGCGCCTATGCAGAAACTGACTAGACGCGTTAATTGCGCCTATGCAGATACTGACTAGACGCGTAAATTAGGCTCATGCAGAGACTGACTAGACGCGTTAATTGCGCCTGTGCAGAGAATGACTAGACGCGTTAATTGCGCCTATGCAGAGGCTGACTAGACGCGTTAATGGTGCCAATGCAGGAGCTAAATAGACGCGTTAAATGTGCCTTGTTATACTTCAAATAGTAACATTAATATTATATTATATTTAAATTAGATATTTAAGTGCCTGGATTGGGCATATATACGTACATGTAATGTAGATTTACAAATGAACAACGCCGCGCAGGAATAACACTTAAGGGGCAAAATGAGAGAGGAAAATGTTATTAGAATGAGTGTTCCACTGGCTGTGCATTATATACTATTCCCCAGATCAGGCGTAAGAAGGAAGCTGGTGTTTATTGTATTAGATATAGGCAAACTATCGTAAACCACATTAAACATAGAAGCAGTATGAAGTTTATCAAAGGTTAGAGGTTAAATGATTAAGCTAAACTAAAGAGGGGCACGAAGAGACGTTGGAGGGAGAGAAAGAGAGAGAGAGAGAGAATAAGAGAGGGCGAGTCAGAGAGCAAGAGAGAGAGAGAGAGGGGGAGAGAGAGAGAGGAGAGAGAGAGAGAGAGAGAGAGGGGGGGGCGAGCACTCCAATTCATTGTACCACCATCGAGCCAATAAATGTAGTTTATATTACTGACGTTTATTCCCGTGCGGCTCGGGTAACTCAAGACAACACAAAGGAAAACATATTCATATATAATCTAGGGACCAGGTATAATATTTCAACTAATTATTGATTGTTTAACAAATGGAAATATTTTAACATTGTAACTTTAAAAAAACTGTAACTTTAAAACTGTCAACGAACGATATCAGGAGATTTAACAACAAAAACTGTTAAGACACGCTGCATGCCATAGACGTCTTTGTCGTTTGACGATGTTGTTCAAAATAAGCTCACATCAATGATAAATAATAGATAAAAAGTCAACCTTCACCTAACTAAAAGGTGAAAAATATAACCGGATAACTAAACCGCTGTTGGTAAGACGATAACACCAAACGAGAAAATTAAAGTAATCTTAACCTAGAAATATTTAAATATTTTACTAAATAAGGTCACATTAACGATTCGAATATCACCTTCACCTTTCCCGAAGGTGAAAAAGGAAAAAAAGCCTTCTGTAAACTGAAAGGATGGTGGTATGACGACATATCAACAAACAAACACACAAATAAACAAATGCGACATCAGTAATGACAATGTATATCTTTATGATTTTTTAGAAAACATGCATATATACTAACAAGCATTTGTCCTAGATGGTAAGAGAATGAACTTGAATGAAATGCACTCGTGCGTTCATTGTTTTACATATTTGCATACAAGTCGAGTTTGTGTAGGTAGCAGTGACTGACTTCATTTGCATGCAATATAGTTGCGCTTGGTCAAATAAACCTGTTTATACTGGTGTAATATGTACATGTATACAGCTGTAAGCTGGTAATGTTCAAACACGCATTTAAAGTCAGTCTCGGTGTAATGTGTCCGAAAACTAAATAATGAAACTTGAAACTTTTTAAACTGTAACCGGACACTGTTGATCACATACATAATTGGAAACACTGTCTGAAATGTAACCAGACTTAAGATTTGAGAACTGCGATGTTTGTTGTTTTCTTCTGCGTGGTGTAATTTTGTTTTAATGTCTGGATTTTGCATTGAACGCCCTTCAGAAAAACAAACATACAAAAATAAGTTTTCTGCAAGAAGTGTTTAGGTGTAATCAGAGGATTTAAACAGAGTTCTGAGAGTTGTTTCATTTGTAACCAATTAGTGGCTATTTGCCATGCAGATGGTCCGAATTAATCCAGCACCTGTATTGTTTATTAAATTACCAACAATGCAATTATCTGCCAGACATATAAATTACGTTTTCTATCTCTTGTACCGTGTCGAACGATGCTCTAGTGTATTACGTATGACCTTCGCAGCACTCCAGTCTAATTGCTTCAATGTTACGATGTTTAACGAAGTGGTGTTCGGTAATTTCCGCAATTGAACGGCGCGTGGTAATGAACGATAATGGACTTTAAATGGGACATCTACCTTTAGAATGTGGGTCAGTGTTACACAGAGGTGTTGTTCGGCGAGCTTCTTCATAGTGTTGATTGATATCCGTCTTCTATTACCTACACATGACACATCCTAGATCTTTGAGTAGATGTATAGTGTAGTATATTAACAATGAAAAGGAGCTATCCTTTGCATAACATTTATGAAATTTAAGGGGCAAATAAATCCAGTAAATCCTATGAGAGGCTAGTATGTTAAAAATCCAGGCTTTTATACGATGCCATTATATTTTTCAATCCTTTAATTATTTTTTACAAGGATTTGTTCCCTATAATTATTATGCAGAATGCTGTTGAAGTCTGACAAAATGTCTTTGTTTGTTTAATACTCTGGAATCTTTATTAGAAACTGTTAAAATGCACCGGTGAAGAAAAATAAAGGCAAGAAGATCATAATTATATCACCAAGCCTTTCTAACAACAGGCTCAGTCTAAAATCTGTCTGTTATTATGCACATTTTGGAAGGAAATAATGAACATTATGAGGTAATTTTTTATACAGAAACATACCAGTATTTTATAGATGTATTAGTTTACAGGAATTATATATTATTTTAGGCTTCATAATAAGTCCTATCATGGGTTCTTTAATCTTTTTTGTCTCAGAGAAAAACATTCCGGAAATGCGAGAGTTGTCCCTGAAATTCACAAACCTTTTTACTGTATACTCAACGGACAAATTGAAAACAATGATTCAATTGCTTAATAGGAATCCTACGAGAATGTGGCTTCAAAATGATTTTTAGTTTGAGTAAACAGAATTGAGAGACAAAGTCTAAAAATTTCTTGGACAACCCTCGACTTAGGGTAAAACTCCCCTACTTAACCCCATTTAATCTCCCATTTTATCTTCCCATTGAGTCCTTTAGCCGACTTACCGCTCCAAGGCGTTCGTGTACCTCTTGTTTTTTCTCGCTCTGTTTAAGGTCCAGTTTCAACGTTCCTTTGCCACTGTTATATTATCATGTACTTAGTTTCTAAGTCAAGTGCTAGTTCAAAATTTATAATATTGTGGAACTATCATAGGATTTTATATATAATGTAGGGATATTTATATTTACTTTTATTTTACTTTTTATTATTGAATTATAAAGAGAATAAACTGTGCTTTATGGGGTCGTGGTCGTTTCGCAACTAACTTATGCATGAATAAAGGGAAAATATTTTCTTTTGTTGATTTTTGTTACATCGCACCGACACAATTAGTGTCATGACCACGATGTTCAGTTATTTATTGGTGGAAGTAGACTACAGACAAAAGCCTGTGTAGAACCAGCAACGCAACTCGGCTGGCAACTGGTAAACCACACCACATGAAAAATATCATCCCGGCATGGACTCAAACCCACGCGGTATGATATTGGAGAGTGTCAAATCGGTGCCTCTAACAGCTCGATCAACGGCGCCACAGTGTGGCAGGAAATGTAAAGCATGTAAAGGGCAAATTACTCTTCTATCTTGCAATGATCTGTTATGTACTTTAAAGGTGGTATCCAACAGTTTGCCTTTATCAAATACATTATAATAATTTTTAATTTGTTCTGGGGAATTTGTGGATTATAAGGCTATACTTCAGTTAAGGCAAATGATGTAAACAACAATGCCTCAATTGTTAGACAGTACAAATCGTGAAAGTTTTTGTTTTACTTGTCCATAATTTCTAAATCAATAAATAAGCACGATGGGGATTTCTGCTAAAATAGATATTGACGTCAGAACTGAATACCCGGATGATTATATAACGTTTATTCATAAGGTAATAGCCAAGTGGTGTTCTTAGTTTAAATACTGTGCAGCGTGTTTCGGATAGGAAATACAGTTTTGCAGTGATAAGTGGGGGCACCGATAAATAGCATTACACGGGAAGTTTCAGGTAACAATAATTTATTTGGTTGCATGAGAAAAAGAAATCGTCCAAAACCATCAGAGACCACATTTAATTGCATCCCTCTTGACCTTAATACGTAGCACTGTGTTTGTAAAGGCAATCGCTTAAAATGCAATTCAATTTGTTCTTTATGATTGTATGTGCCCTACCTTAGTCATGGATGTAGGGCACTAAACTATAGCATTTTGCGGGATCTTTTCAGTTAATAATAGAGAGCACTGATGCAAAGCATCAAGGTCGCCGTCACGGTCAAGCTCAACGATGGAACATTTTTGTCTGACAACAAACCGACCAGGAAACAGCAAAAGACTTACAATGTTGTCAAATTTCCCTAAAATTATGTGCAGGAACAATTTGTCTTTGGAACTATAACTGTAGGCATCAGTGAGATTATAATAAGATTTTATGCAATCATTTAATCATTTATAGGCAATGTACAATTATTATCATTATAGCGACGTCCACTTATTGGAAGGAAGACATCAAACAAATGTCTGGGTAGAACCACAGGCGCACCGCAGGTCAACTGAAAGACCATCCCACATTAAGTCCTTCACCACGACTGGGACTCGAACCCACGCTGTGAGAAGCTAAGCAGTCAGAGGAATTACAAATCGGCGACTCTACCAATACGCCACGCGCGACCCCTTTGAACATGCACTCTTTGTGTCTTAACAAACTGCTTGCTAGTATCATACCTAGAGAGAAACGCTAATAGTGTGTTTATTATTTGGTTATTTCACAAAATCAGAAAAGACATCGGCATGCAATTTTGATATTTGATGCAGTCAATTATATCATTATGGACCGTGTGCTTTCTGCAAAATACCCAAGGGAGTCACAGATCAAGCTCTTGCTGCGTTAGACTAGACTGAACATGTGAAGAGTCTATACAGTATATGTTACATCGATAAATTATCAACATCACGTAGGCCGTTTCTTCACAGACATCGCTTCTGTAAACCCACCATTGAACGATTTCCGATTGACATTCAAACCCTTGGCAAGATTATTCAAGGAAGATATTCGCTCGATGGTGGAATTAATTATTCCTGGAGGCGATATCCTTTCAAGCCGCGAAGACAGAGTAGATGCAATGGCATTTAAATGTCACCTTGATTATTGTCGGCTAGTTCCAAGGGACTGTTTTCGCGGTTCCGGACTACGCACTTTTGTATTGACAAAGTCTGCGGCAAGCATGCGTAAGGGAGACCAGACGACATAATGTGACATTTATTTTATTTGCTTTAAGATTAAAGGCCGCAGCTAATATTTTAAACTTGTGGCTAAAATACAAAAGCCATTGTAATATTTTTTTTTGTCTCGTAAATTTATTGATATTGGAAATAAATTTTGACGAAAGCTGCAAGACTTAATAAAGACACGCCATAAGGATAAGGCCGTGCCTCCATTAAAGAAAATTTAAAGGCGGTATCCAAGAGTTTTCCCATATCAAATGCATCTAACAATATCTTTTTACCGTTTTAGGGATTTTAAGCAAATTTTCTGTATAAACTCACACTTTAGTCTAAGTAAAGGCGATTTTGAATACTATCTATATTGTTAGAGAGTACATATTGCGAAAGAAAATCGCTCTAAATGTCCATTCTATCCAAATCTATAAATAATCGAGATAGTAATCTCTGATAAAAATAGACATCGACGTCATAATAGACTACGCGGATGACGATATAACGTGATCTCAAAAGTAAATTGTCACGTGGTGTCTTAGTTTTAAAATAGCTGTCGATGTGGCATGGCTCAGATTGGAAATACCTGTTTGCAATGCGAAGTGGGGATTTGTGCGTCACTGTTCACACAGATCTAGGGCAGGTATGAACAGCATTTTGAAGGACCTTTTCAAGAAACAATTTATTTTGTTATTTAAAAAAAATGTTCCAAACAGTCGGATACCAACTTTAAAGACCTTAAATGCCTGTTGAAGTGTCCTGACTTTAATGAAAGATGGTCTTTAATACAATATTTATGCTGATGTTTGACATAAAAAAAAAAACACGTGACGATGACTGACGTGTTGGTTTCTTCTGGCAGCCATGTAAATTTCATTTTTTTACAATGAGGAATTGCTGTGTTGTGCCCAATCAGAACATCTCGGATAATTCACGAATCATCTCTCGGATGTATGAAGGTAGTCGGATTACCTCGGCCATTTCCCTAAATGGGACTTCTTTTGCGACAGACGTCAAAACAAAGATGGCAGCTCGGATGACAGCTCACTATAGTACGATGCCTGTAAAACTTCACTTTGTGGCTGCTTCAAATTTAAATCATCCAAGTTTAATTTACCCGGCGCAGCAAAGACACAGCTGTCAAACGACACCTGTTTATGTTTTGTGCGAACTACATTTTAGGCACCTTCTTCCGACTTCCGGCGAACAAAACGATCGTGATTTCTCTAGTCTAAGTATCTTTGCACCAGGTACATCCGAGGGATGATTGTCCCGAGGACGGAATTACCCCAGGAGTTCTGATTGGGATTGGGATTGGGATTAGCCGGCATTTTTGCCGATACTGCGCAGCGACATTTCTATCATTACAGCACAGGGGCACTTATGAGGTGCCCAGGGACTGAACCCGGCCGGTCCATTATACTGACACCGACGAGTCAGGCGTAATGTTGTCCCCGTAGCCCCGAGCGTTAGGAGGGAAGCCACTACTACCAACTTTAAAGTCTTTGGTATGACCCGGCCGGGGTTCGAACCCACGACCTCCCGATCCGCAAGCCGAGTTCTGATTGGTGTTGTGCCCATTGATCAGTTCGTTGTCGAAAGCTTTCTTATCAGATTACGATGGACATTTCGCCGGCGCACAAAGTTAAATATTGTTATGAGATATTTATTAAAGCTATGATGTTCCATTATTTTTTAAAGTTTCGTGTAAGTGTATTGTCTCCCTACATAATGAAAGGACATACATGTATTGTATGCCTGAAGATGACAGAAAATTTCCAGTCTGTATCATATTATATTTACCGGTATTCTGATATTAATATGTCTATAAATAGGCAAATTCCATTCGGTTTTAACATTGGTATCCAGCCTCAGCTTGTATACTGACTGTATGCGTCGAATAATGTGGTAATCAGCCAAGTTTGAACACGTCATATGTGGAGACGTCAGAGCGCGTGCAAAAAAGCATGCGTCTGTATATGTCACCGTTTTTAAAAAAAAGAAAGCTATGAACAAGTTAACAATCAGCGTAATTAGAAACAAAGGTAAAATGCAGTTATGCTCTAAAATCTTTGCGTATTTGAGACTATAGGTAACCAATACTTTCAAATTGCAACATTATTTGGTATATACGCATTAAAGGTGATATCTGACCCTTTCGACCAAAAATTGTTTCATTACACATCTTAGTAAACCATTGTTATCTTAACAGATCTCACAAAATGCTGTTTATTTATGTCGTACACCTGTCTGAAAAGTAAACCATAACGCTACAATCGTCATTACAAACATATATTTCCTATCTGAGCCATGCTGCACAGTTAGCTTTTTTAAAACCAAGAAAACCATGTGACCACTAATGTTTTAGTTCATCCACGTCATCCGCTGTGACGTCGATGTTTATTTTTAGCAGGAATCCCAATCGTTCTCATTTACAGATATTGTTACACATATAAGATGTCGGCAAACAGTCGGATGATTCCTTTAATCATAGTTGGTTGATAAAACTTAAAAATAATTTAAACATCACATAATTAATCATAAGTCGGTTTTTCTTAACTTGACATTTAAATCCTTAGCAAGATCATTCAATGGAAGACAGTCGCTCGTTGGAGGTAATAAATTATTCTCAAAGGCGATATCATATTGAGTCGCCAGGACAGAATTGGTCCTATGGCATTTAAATGTCTTATCCGAATAGAATTTGTGCATACACTTTGCTGAATTAACTTATACTTTAAGGCTGTTAATTCACTAGTCAGACAGTACAAATTGTAAAGAGTGTTGCATTAAATGTCCATATTTTCTCAATCTCATTAAAATCAGCTCCAGTATTACGCGTAATAGGATCTGATGACTTCCCATTACGGTTCACCTCAAATTGACCTTTTCAGTAGCCAATGAAATTCTCGGCAACAAAATCTTGTGGTATACTGCGAGCAACGTTCTACACGCTATAAAATTTTAATGGTAAAGGGTCGCGTTTAACTCGTGATTGCATGCAATCTACACACATTCTTAAACTTAACTTTACATATTTCAAAAGAGACATATATAACCTCTACAAATATGTATAAACCATCCAACAAAAAGAAGTTTTGAACTAGAAATCCTTATTTTAGTTACACTGGTAAATACATTCACAACTCGCTCGCTGCAATTGTCATGGCGGATAACGAAAGCGTTTTCGCAGTGGGTTGCGTTGAAAATCCTTTCGTATTCTACTTAAAAATGGAATTATGAAATGTTATGGTAGATACCGATAGATAAATTGTTGATTGAACAAAATGTGTAAAAATTAATGCATGCCAATAGAAAGGATGGCTGATTCAGCGGTTTAAAAAGTGGTATGTGTTGACTGGTGTATCGGGAAGGATTCTATAGTAGTTTTGAAAGGAGCGATTGCATTGGTCGAAATACGGGCACTTGTCTATGCATATTCAATTACACAAAGGTCATTTTGACACGACCTCTTATGCGATGTAGTCAGATCCTAATCACGGACAGTAGATGAGGGAAATTAGGATATGATTTTAATGAGATTGATATTTTCTAAATCTGAAACAATTGTTAGCAGATTACAGTTCAAAATAGATATCGACGTCAAAGCGGAGTACCCGGAAGATGATATAACGTAGTCTTGAAAGTAAGCGGCCAAGTGGTTTTCTTAGTTAAAAAAGAGCTAACCGTATACCGTGGCTCGGATAGGGAATACATTTTTGTAATGACGAATGGGGTGTAACGCTCCACATTTCTCATAAAAGGTGGCTTACGACAGTTTGCTGATATCAAATGCCTGTAACACCCCACCCCCTCCCGCCACCCAAGTTTTCTGGGATTTTATGCATTATTTTTGCATAAACACATACTTTAGTCTGAGCAAAAACGATTTTGAACACTGGCTACATTTTAAAACAGTACAAACAGCGATAAGAAATCACTGTAAATGTTCATTCTTTCAAAGCTATAAATAAGCACGATGATTATATCTACTAAAATAGATACCGACGTCCGGCAGACAACCAGGTTGACGATATAATACGATCTTAAAGTAAGTTGTCACGTGGTTTTCTTAGCTTAAAAACGCGCTATCTCTGCAGCGTGACTCAGATGGGAAAAATCTGCCTGCAATGACGAGTGGCGATTTATGTTTGGCTGTTCACACAGATCTATGGCATAAATGATCAACATTTTATATGACCTTTTCAAGAAATGTTTGATCCAACATGCCGGACACCATCTCGTAGAGCATAAATAAATAGCATTTCGCGAGACCTTTTAAGGTAACAGTAATTTACTTGGTCGTTTGAGAAACAAAACTTGGGTCCAAACAGTCGGATACCACCTTTAAATGTCAGGTTAGGTCTTCACCCCCTTGTATTGTCTAAGTCCAACTAGCAGACGTCAAGAAACCCAGACGACACAATTTGTTCTTAATTTCGTATGTTGCTTATGGTCTAGTGGGCGATGTCTGCAGCTAAATTTTTAAATCGCTCTTACATAAAGACCATTTAATGGGATTATTTGTGAAATGCGCTTTTCCCTGTTCAATGTTGGTTTTTTAATTGTATTGACTACACACATGCTACTAGGATTTGGAAAGTTATCTAAGGAAGACATTATAAAAGCCACATTAAAAGCAAACAAATACCCGTTGATCTTTGTTTTGACATTAAACTGGAAGAATGTACATGAATTACTTTGCGACGTGATTGACATTTTACATTGTTAAAATGGCAAATAGAAAGTTCATTTGGAGAACTTGAATCACACGCTTTTGGCTTTAACATTGCCTCAATAGCATATGTCGGCTCTATAATACATCTAGGGGTCCATGAACGGATCCAGGGGATGGGGATGTGAAAAATCCAAGATAATTACACCTATCTATTATATTCTTGGTGTGAGTCACAAGACTGCAAAATACCAAAGGATATACGGAGAATATGGTATCGGCAACTTATCAACATCCAGTAGGCCGTTTTATCAATGGTCGAACATGTTTGCTCTAAACCCAAATAGACAAACAACTTGAAATTCAAATCCATTACAAGGTAATTCAATTAAATAAGTAGATCTCGGAGACTATTCATTATTCTGGGAGGCAAGATCCTGCAGAACCTCGAAGACGGAATGGCTGCCATGACATTTAAACACCAACTTCGTTAATGTCAGCGAGGGCGTTGTAAAGCACTATTTTCCTTGCGGATTTAGACTACGCATCTTAATATTGTCTTGCGTCTGCGGCTAACAGACGTCGGAAAAAACTGGACTCCACAATATGATGTGGTTTCTAAGTAGCCTATGATATGACCATGTGGGCGCAAGGTGCAGATAACTTTCAAAACTTGTTGCTTCAATACAGACGCCATTTGATCGACTTCTAGGCAGTCCCTTTCTGTGTTGGGTATTGATGTTTGTGATATAATGCGATTAAACTTTACCAGACTCAACTGTAAACACACATGCTACCGTGATTTAGAAAGGTCTTTAAAGTCACATAAAATAAATGCCAGTTAATTTTATGTTGACATTAAACTGGAAAATGTTTTAAATTACTTGAGGCATTTGAATGACGTTAAACATGTAGTTCACAGGTGCTAAGCAATGTTATTGGGGTTACTTTTATCTAGAGACTAGAGCTCAAATGTAAATTTGCGTTTTGAAAATGCATCAAGTGATTATGAACTGATCTGGAAAAAAAAGCTTAAACAACCAATTTAGGTTATTATAATCATATTATAGCTTATGGAACATACTACAGATACCGAATACTTCATAACTCCTCAGAACTCAAGCTCGTGGGTACGAATCCGAGTCGGGCCAAGAACTTCCATGGTGTGTGTGGGGAGGAGGGGTGGGTACGGGTGTCTTCCAGCTGACCTATGGTGCACTCGAAGTTCTACCCAGACGCCTGTCTGTGGTCTTCCTCTACCAATTATGAGCAGGACATCGTTAACATGGCCATAACTGTGTATGAGATGTAACAAAAACAAACAAACAAGATTAACATATGTTGTTACATTCGTGTAAACATTCTATAAACGTAAGTCTATAGCGTTGCAAATGTTACATGCATAGCGTTTTGCGCACCTGTTTGCAAGATCGTTTTACACACTTTACAATTGATGCGCTTTGTATTAAAATTGGGCGTTTGAACCAATAACAAGTAAGACATGGTTGTAACATGAATAGGTCACCTTCGTGGTTGGAACGTTAACAACAACTTAGAGAAAGCAAACAAAAAGTACGTGCATGATATCTTCATTAGAACCTACAGGGAAAACATAAAATATAACCTTAGAATTTATATTACATAGTTAGAACTTTTGCTGTTTGGTTTGGAAAACAGAAGACTACTGCCTACTGTCGTCATCAGACTTACGTAATAAGTATAGTTGCTCTATAGTTTAGAATCAAACAACAAACAAGCGCATGCTTTCGTGATCAGGCTAACGTAATTAGTATGTTTGTGGTATCATTTAGAAAACAAACTACATAAAATTGCATGCTATCTTAATCAGGCTAACGTAGTTAGTACAGCTTTGGTATCATTTAGAAAACAAACTACATAAAATTGCATGCTAACTTAATCAGGCTAACGTAGTTAATACGTTTGTGATATCATACAGAAAATAAACTACAGAAAAGTGGATGCTATCTTAATCAGACGTATGTTGGCGGTATCATTTATATTACAGATGAAACAATGACGTTTTTTTTCTACTTGCAATTATTAGCCAGTTTAAATGCAGATTTGCTCCTAGATTTCAACTAGATTTTTATGCCGGTAAACATTTATTGAAGCACTTCGATATTCTTACCGCTATTACATTTATCACGTTATAAGGCAATAAAATTACTCAAATTCAAAACTTTTTATCAATTTTTCATGAAGGCGAAGCTAAGGTAGGGCTTCTTCTAAATTAATAATACGATAATAACCACACTCAGTATATTAACCACGCTGAGAATATTGCAAGAAAATTTCTTAGAAATTGTTGGGGTTTTTTTCCATTTCAAGTTTTGCAAATATCAGACACGTGTTTACCGCTTCTGTGGGCTTTGTATTTTAACATTATATAAGCGTGGAGCACTAGAGATGTGATTATATAAGGTTCAGTTATGATCCAACAGGTTTATATACAATCATTAACAAATACATAAGACTAATTAATTTGTGGAAACTTTCAACCGGATTCTAAGATAAGTTCTCCTTTATTTCTAGTTCTCTTTAGAATAGTGTCCATATGACAAAAGAGAATATTGGTGAAATGAAATATGTCTCCCTTGTTTGATAACATCCGAGGTTGCCCAAATAGAAGGTTTATGTTCTTTTAGTTGAACTGCATTGGACTCAATCACTTGATTTTTTGGAGATTGTGCCATAACAAACAGCGACATTTCCTTCTGTTGCATTACTATGAGATCTAAACCCATTAATATACATATCAAGATATGTAATTTAAACAAGAAAATGTATCGATGATGGCAGACCTGAATATCACAATGGAAGCATATATGTCAAATACACCCTTAAGAGTACAAGCATAAACACAAAGTAACCCAAATAAAATGACCTACTTGTATTAAAGGTGGTACACGACAGCTTGCCTATATCAAATACATATAACAATATAAAACAACAGATTTGGGGAATTCGGGTACAATTTTGTATAAACTTATACCTTCTTTTAATAAATACGATTTTGAACAAAATTTATTAGACAGAACTTATTGCGAAAAGAAATGAATGCGTATACTTTCCGGCTGTATGATAAGCTCGATGGTGGCCTCTGCTAAAAATAGATATCGACGCCAGAACGGATTACCCGGATGACTATATAACGTGATCTCAAAAGTAAGTTGCAAGTCTAAAAATATCTATCTCTGCAGCGTGGCTTGAATAGGAAATACTTGTTTGAAGTGACGAGTAGTGATATATGCTTGACTGTTCACACAGAGGACATCAATAAACAGCATTTTGCAGAACCTTTTCGGTAACACCGACTTATTTGGTTATTTGAGAAAAGCTATTTTTGTCGGATATCACCTTTAAGAGATAACCGGAATTCAATTATGTCCGACGTATGTAACAGTTTTAGAAAAATCGGTTTTTAGCATATAAAATTACAAGTACATTCTCTGACCTAGAGTTGAGATCTTAAGCTGCTTATTTCCGTAAATAGCTGTTATGGACGGTATAATTATAATAAATAAACTTTGTATTGTAGTATATTTTCATTTTTTCATTTTTATGTGTATGCACATGAAACAAAATAAAAAAACGGTGATGTTGTAAAAGAAACCCTGCGGTTCGATGACATAACCAAGGATACGATGTCCCAAATTGAGAGCGACTGTGTATACCGGGTCCATGTCTATTGCCAGTTTCAACTTGGTTAGCGTTTACATGACATCACAATCTAAACGTGACTGAACATCATTTCATCCTTAAATATGTGCATTTCGGAATTTAACATTACGCATATCCTGCAATATATTGACTAATCCCTCTACCTTGACTTGTTATTGTATTTATCTTTTTGATTACAAAATCAAATTTCTACATCTTTCAACAAGTTATTTAACTGCAATCTGGTACATTTTCTATCGGTTGAGCTTTGGTTATTTTCTTTTTTGTTCAAACAGCAATTTAACAACCATTCAACTCGGTGTAATGTATATCTCCTGGCGAAACTGTTATTGAATAACAGGCCGTCGACCTTTTAACCCATAGTTGGCAACATTCGCGAAAGTTTCATTAACAGTTTTATTTATTTGCTTTCAGCACTATGTATATAGACCATGTATTGACAGGAAATTAGCAGTATAAAATGCAGGTGTTGGTTTCAGGTTCCCCCAAGTAAGCTAGCATTTCAGGATCTAAACGATTTGCATAAGTCTTATCAATTACTGCTAAGATGGCTTAAAGAAAGCACGGTTAAGTCTTAAAGAAATTGATGTAATTAAAAGGGGTCAACGTTCGCTTTATATGCTTGGGTTGACCAACTTGTTAAAGGGTTTGTTTGATAAGTTCAATGTATTATTTATAGCAAAGCCTTTTAGTTTCTCTTGACAAGAAACGTTTAACATAGTCATTGCATGGTAGTTAAAAAGAGACCGAGGCGGTACTTGCACTTTACTTTTGATGACCAAACATCGCTGCTATATTGTGAACAAACCGATCTCTCCATATTTTATCTACCAATGAATTCACTTTAAATTGCAAGGCATGGAAACTTTATGGAAGCTTGTTTGTACTAAAATATTATAAAAATTGCTTCCTTTCTTAGCGGAAAATAATCATCCGAATACAACAACAACATGTACATGTAGTTGCGAATGAAAACAAATGCAGAGAATCCAGGAACGAATCGTCCATAAACGCAATGGGAGATGTCCGAACAAACTCATGAATTATTCAGGAATTATTACATAAGACGCCGCGCATGCACAGAGAAGTAGTTAAACCAAAAGTGTTAAAAAATCAAAATATAATATATAACTAACATTGACATGCATACAAATAATGTACACAGATTCAAGTCTTTTAAGTGTATTAATGAAATTATTTCCTGCGTAATTTGATTAATTAATTCTGCGCTCTTAACAATCGTACCTTTATCCGCTTCAATCTCAAAATCACGAACATTGTAAAAAAATCCGAATTGTAACCTTATTAAGTACATCATAATACAAAAATGAGTAGAAATTCATAAACAGTACTCAACTGGTTGTGTTAATGACCTTATTATCCAAGTGAACGTTGAGTTTGTTTGGCAAAGTAGGCAAATGTTTATAACAAGACTTATTGCCATCAATATGTTTACTATGTGTTTGCATTAAATATGTCATAAACACTGTTGTCATGACTACAAGTAAAGACCAGGGGTCGTATTCTGAGAGAATCTGAGCTACTGTTTACTGAAACTAAGAAATTTCCTTAAAACTGGAAAGATCTTAAGACATTTCTTAGATTAAATGGTTTTATGAAGAAATTTAATTCGTGTATCTAAGGATATATTTCAAGATTTAAGATTCTAAGTTTAAGTCAAATAAAATAACTAAGCTTCTTTATGAATAATACCCCAGAGACACTGTGGCTTTTATAAATATACGATTTATAACAGATTATTTTATTAACATCTAAAATCGTTTAAATTAGCAGGAATATAATCGCCCTATTGTTCATATTCCACAGTTTTGTATTCGTTTTGTATATATGATGAATTTGTTTTAACCAACAGTTCAATAAGTTGTAATAGTTCTTTGTTAGTTTTTGATAGACGTCGCAGCAACATTATTAACAACTAATGCTTTAGTTCGGCGCCGTATGACCTATCAAGTGTCGGTGTGCCGTAATCCCCCCCCCACCCCCAAAACAACAACAAACAAACAACAACAACAAACAAAACAACAAGAAAAACGAACAAAAACAACAAACAATGCTTTAGTAACACCATTAGTACAGAGACCAATTCAATTTTTATTGCCATATACAAACACATGTTTTCAGCAAAACAAACATTGGGCAACAATCAGACAAGAAGCGAGAGAAAAAATAAATAGTTGTAGAAAGCCTGCTAATAATATGGTATGGACGGATAACATGGAGCATGGGGGAGTAATAGAAGAGAAGACAATACAAGTCATCGAAAGATGTAAGTGCAAAACACTGATGTAATGAATTCACTGAAGAATTAACATAGTCCTAGGTAAGAAGTCCACAGCATTCGTAACAATATATATATTACATCACGTAAGACAGAAAGTATGTGTGTACAAAAAGAGTTTATAAGATCAAGAAAATTAATAATAAAAAAATATTCTTGCATAATGACAATGACCCAGTCGACGGCTTTACCACTCAGCCACGGTTGCCTCTTACGTACACTGACGTCATATCACAAAGGACGGATTCACCCCAAAGGTCTTATAACAAAAACGTGATCTTGAAACAGGTCTTCTAGAAAATGAAAACATTCAACCTGTATAAAACACGCTTCCAGCCAACTTGGCGACACATGACTTAATTCGCACAAGACTTCTTGACTGAAATGCAACCCTGCGCTGTTGCTTTTTTATCTTGTTGAGTGTCCTGTTGTCAGCCTGTTGCATGTCATCTCCTGATATGACATTTGCATTGCACCACTTCTCTATTTAAGAAATCTGCCTTTTCCCATGTTTGAATCGTTTTTTATTCCTTTATTGATTAACAATTCAATTCAATACTTTTTGCCGAACGACATTTTGTCTTTAGCTATTTACAAGGTTTAATGACAAGAACAGGTGAAACTACAACAAGCAAAAGCAATGAGTTATATAAATATAAACTGTGTTAAGCAAATTAACAATGTAAATCGTTAGGAAAACACATGTAAATAGTATACAAAATAATATTGTCGTTGTGTTTTGTTTTTGGCCCGTATTCACCAACCATTCTTAAGTAAGATTTGCTCAATAAGAATATATGAAAAGTCCTATGAGCATTGCAACATATATCAAACTCCGAAAAGGTACAGGACAAAGGTATTTCACATGCAAGCAAAGTGAAAAGCACGAACGAATTGGTGAGGAGTCATTTAGCGAAAAGAGCAAACCCGGCAGTTACCGCCTTGGAACAGTCAGTCGGCAATATGGACCGACTGGGGTACTTAAACCGGTTTTACAGAGCTTTTACCTGACGGGCTTCTGCAATGAAAGCAATGAAAAGAAATCCGATCTATTTGAATACAAAATGTCCATGCGTTGATGTTTTCTTTAATAGATAAATAAGAAAAAATTCCACAGATATTTAAATTTTATCTACTTGTAAACAAAGGCAAACAAAGTAAACGTAAATGTGACAAAAACACAGAGACGAGTCATAACACACGAAAAGGAAAACCATCAGTTACCGCCTTGGAGGTTAATTAATTTGAAAGTAGTGACGTCATTGAAAAATAATGTCCTCACAGTGTTTAGAAAGGAAAGGGGTATCATTTCGATTATAAAAACCAAACAAAATGGTTGATTATAAGTGAAATTTACTTTGAATCAAGAAAAAAAAACATGATCAGAGAACAGTAAATGGTTGCAGAATCCTGTTCATGTGAAGATGGAATTGAGGAACCAAAGTCCAATGTCCATCAAAGAAAATACGCGTAACAATTCTTATAGTATGAATTAAATGACAACATAGATTACATGCACCAGGGAGATTTCAATCCACAATATCTTCATTATGTATTTAGCTACATGTCTGAACTTTTGCATGACACTTTTACTTTGCTACTTTCATCTAAAATCGGTCCACGGGCGCCGGCGCGGGGCCGCCGGGAAGGTTCAAAAAGTGCGGACTTAGTCGTTTTGAGCCTCCGTCGCGGCCCGCCTCCAGAGTGTGCAGCCGAAACGGCCCGGTCGATTCGGACGAAACTCGCAGCGTTTGTTACCCCTTCGAGACCGATTACTTTCCGCCCGTCGGCGACCCGGCGCGCCGCCGGCCGTCGGCGCGGGGCTGCCGAGAATGTGGCGAGCGCGACGGGACCGACGTATGCGGCAGTTTGGGCGAAATTTACGGTGTTGAACGGGCAGAATTTTTCCCCCGGGACTATCTCCAGATTCCTTTCGGGCCATTTGGTGGGGGGGGGGGGGGGGGGGGGGGGGGGGGGGGGGGGGGGGGGGGGGGGCTCGAAAAAGATTCTGATCGGCACCGAGTTGGGCGAAATCGAAGTCGCCGCACCGTTCCATCCGAGCACTTTACCTAACGGGATGTGCTGTGATGACAAATGTTCTGCTTTTGTTGCAGACCACTCTCAGTCTGCTTGTTTGTTCCCCGGAGAACCCCAGGGTGCCAATGTTGGACCTCATGTCCTTCTCCAGCACCAGGTTGTTGCCGTCCTGACAACTTGACACGCGGTCGGGATCATTTAAGCATCCCGCGATGCACTTCTTTGCCACGCGCTTGTTCGTGAAGAAGGACGCGTCCTTGCCGTTTCCATCGACGTGTTTCGGGAACACGTGCGACGAAATGGTCGCCTCTTCTCCTCGTTGCAGTTTCACTTTATCCATTTTGAAGTTAAAAGCGAAATCCAAGACACTTGCATTAATATTATAAAATGGGAAAAAAGTAGTGAGAAACGCACGTATATATACGTTCTTCGAGGGCGAATCGGGATCGTCGTCAGAAAAAAATCGTCTTGCTTCCGCAACCTTTTCGGCGTCGTCCGCACTGCCTATCGGTAAGAGATTCTCGCTGCTGCGAGCGTCGAACCCAGCTCCGACACGGCCGCGTCCAGGGCGGGACCGTACATGTGGCGAGGGCCACGCGAATGTCGACGAAGTCGCGGCCGCCGACAAAAGCGCAATTTTACGCCGGTCCGGTGCGGTATGGTGCGGTGCGAAATATCATCATTATGTATTTAGCTACATATCTGTACTTTGCATGACACTTTAACTTTGCCATCTTGAGATTTGCTGGCATTTTTGCCGATACTGTGCAACGACATTTCAATCATTATGGCACAGGAGCAATTATGAGGTACCCAGGGACTGAACGCAGCCGGTCTAGTATAGTGACACCGACGAGTCAGGCGTAATGCTGTCCGCTTAGCCCCGAGCGTAAGGAGGGAAGTCTTTAAAGTTGGTAGTAGTGGCTTCCCTCCTAACACTCAGGGCTAAGCGGACAGCATTACGCTTATACTACACCTCATAAGTGCCCCTGTGCAATAATGAAATAAATGTCGCTGACAGTATCGGCAAAATGCCGGCAAATCCCAAATCCCTATCTTTGTCCATGATGAATAAACTAAGCTTATAAGTTCGCTTCTATAAATAACAGAACGAACTGAATGTTTGCACGTCTACATGTTTGACTCTTTCCCATACAAAGTACTGACTATATGAGCAGCAAGAAATGTAGCACCTTGCTTGTAAAACATCTGGAGCAATGGGAACACCTCGGATAATTCATGAATCATCTCTCGGACGTATGTAGGTAGTCGGATTACTACGGATTATTAAATAAGGTAGAAATTGAAATATCTACCAAAATTAACGTTTAGGGATAAATCAACTATACACTAATTTGTTAAACAAGATGAACATGTACTTGTTAAATCGTACAGGTATGTGTACTGCTTTACCTGTCGACAAAGCAGAGCACAATGACTTGGCAAAACCCGGGTAAACATGATCTTGCCCGCTTGAAATAAGTGTTTATAGTCGATTGTTTTTCAATCTTCCAATGGAACGCATATTCATTAAGGCATGTCTTACTTAGCATTTACGTTTGCTGTGTTGTGTTTTTATCAGTTTTTGAGTATTTTCAAACCATAAAAACACGCCAAATGATAACGGTCATCATCATTTTCATCATCATCATCATCATCATCATCATCATCCATCATCCATCATCATCATCATCATCATCATCATCATCATCATCATCATCATCATCATCATCATCATCATCATCCAGCATCAGCAGCATCATCCATCATCATCTATCATCATCATCATCATCATCATCATCATCATCATCATCATCATCATCATCATCATCATCATTTCTAATGAAGTTCGATAAGAACCGTCACACCCATCTGGCTTGGTGTGAGTTGTTCTGGTGTTTAACCATAAAGTTTCCGCGTCCTGTCTACATGTATGGGTGCGCTGATGGTAGTGCAGCAACAGTAATAACTTTATTTACAACAACATTAACATAAACAAAACCATGATAAAACATATGAACAACTACCGACTTATTTACAGAAAGGTTTACATATATACCACATAATGTCGCTACAATAGGCTGGAACCATTCACTGCAGCTGGCGACAGTCCCCAATAATAAGTGTGGGTGGTAACATACTGTCAGATGCGCGCCAGCGGGGGAGTCGCGCTCGTGTAAATATCATGGCAAATAACTACAGTTTCCAACTGCGTTTTGTAATCGGTCACGAAAATATCTAAAGGTCAACTTTTAAAGGTGGTATCCAATAGTTTGCTTACATCTAAGTCACGAAACAATACCTTACCACTGCTTTGGGGAATTAGGGCATCATTTCTGCATAAACTCATACTTAAGTATAAGTAAAGACGATTTTAAACACGGTCTACATTGTTAGACAATACAAATCTCTATAAAACACTTTAAAAGGTCAATTATTCCAAATCTATAAACATGCGATATTCGCTGAAAGTAGATACTGACGTCATGCGGATCAATCGTGTGACTGTATAACGTGATGTAGAAAGTAAGATGTCACGTGGTTTTCTTAGTTTAATAATAGCTATCTCTGCAGCGTGGCTCAGATAGGAAATACCTGTTTGCAATTACAAGTGAGGATGTATGCTTCACTGTTCACACATATCTAGTGCATCTATCAACAGTATTCTGCAAAACCTTTTCAAGTAACATCACTTATTTGGTGATTTGATAGAAAAAAAAATCGCCATTGCATTTCGTATTTATTAATTATATTTGTGTAGGAGTTCGCATCACTTCGCTGTTTATGTTCGGGACAGAAAAAAACAGCCATATTCCTATAGTTAAAAGCACAGATAAACTGATACACTAATCAAATAAGTTGAGATACCTATAAATACAAACAAACTGAGAAATCACTTCATGAAAGCAAGTATTTTAAAGTCAAAGTCAAAACTTTATTGACATAAGAGACAAGTTCTAATTTATACACTTTGTCATTATTATTATTATTATTATTATTATTATTATTATTATTATTATTATTATTATTATTATTATTATTATTATTATTATTATTATTTGACTTATCAAAGTATGTTTTTGACAAATATCCGCGTTGAACAATCGCAGATCATCTTGAAGAACTTCCAACATTAAGTGCCTCGCCCCCAGCGGGACACGAACCCACGTAGTCTGGTTCCCAGCGTACTATCCTACGCAATAGTACGTCTGGCTGATGCTAACAATGGCGGCCTCCGCTGTATTGGAAAATAACACGGTAATGTTTGGTGTTATAACCTTTGCAAGTGTGCCAAGAAGTTAAGACTATATAATTAAGTATTGTAAAGACATTATTGTAAAAACATCGACACTATTCTACTAACAAATTTCTAGTAACAGGTAATGTACCATTTAAAATTACTTATTGTAATCGCTTATATGAACTAAGTTATGATCATAATAAAAACATCTTTCGAATGGCACAGCGATTAATTATAGCTCGTGCTTTGCTAAATGTGTCTGTAAACTTACATTGGCGGTCGCCTGACCCGATAACGTAGTGAAAGGGGAAGGAACTCCAGACACGAACCCACGCGGTAAGGGGCTAAGCAGGTAAGGGGTGATGATGAAGAAACATGGCGACGACGACGACGATACTTTTGCTGCTGCTTCTTCTGCTGTTGCTGCTGAAGATGATGATCCTTATCATGATGACGTCGATGACGACAACTTCTGCAATACGTTGTTTTCTGTCAAAGAAAGTTGCTCTAAGGAGAAAAACCACTCAATTATGTGTAGACAAATGGACAACCATTTGCTTATAGATCGATGAAAGGAAATAGATATCTTTTTCCTTTCAGTCCTCTTCTTAATTTCTTTGAAGTGAACAATGCATCAAACACTAAGATAATTATGACGAAGAGTATTGTTGACAATCGCTAATCCACTTGACCAAAGGACTCTCGACAAAGTTGCAGCGCTAACTGGTAACATCTTGTGCCTTTTAACTATTTTTATCTAGTGGGGCACACGTTGCGGGGTTAGTAAATATATTGTTCACCGCAATATGACAGGAGTCCGTTTAAATAGCACCCTGTACCGAGTGATTAACCAACTTACTTGTTCTGATCTTTTGTACACGGATGTGACGTCTAGGTATCACAATTGTCATGTGGACAGAGATGTCCAGACATAACAACTAGCTTTACTAACAGGCATGATGAATGTCAGAATTAAAGGTGGCCTCCGACCATTTGGTCCAAAAGTGTTTTTCTCAAATAACCAAAAAAGTAATGGGTACTGAAAAGGTCTTGCAAAATGCAGTTTATTAATGCCAAAGATCCGTGTGAAATGTCGAGGATAAATCCCAAATCGTCAGTGCAAACAGGTGTTTCAGATCGCAGCTGCGTTGCAGAGATAGCTATTTTTGAACTTAACCCCATCAGCAATTAATTTAATAGTCATCCGGGTAATCCGATCTGCAGTCGATATCTATTTTTGCAGAGGCCACTATCACGCTTTTTATAGAGTTGGAAAGATTGAACATTTACAATATTTTTTTCGTGATAAGTACAGTCCACCAAGAAAGTTAGTGTTCAAAAGTGTCTTTACAACTTGATATTTGACAGTTTTGGCCATTTTCTTTTCTTTACTACAAAATAAGTAATTGTTACCTGAAACGGTAATGCAAAATACTGTTCAATGATGCCTTTGGTTTGTATGAACAGAGAAACATAAATCTCCACTCGTCATTACAAAAAGGTATTTCCTATCTGAGTCAGGGTATAAAGATAGTTATTTTTTAACTAAGAAAACCACGTGACAACTTACTGTTGAGAATACATCGTCTTCCGGGCAATCTGCTCTGACGTCGACATCTATTTAAGCAGAGATCACTGTCGTGCTTATTTATAAAGTTTAAAAATGAATGAGATTTTAGTGTGTGTGTGTGTGTTGTTTAGAAATTCTTAGTCTAACAATATAAGTGGTGGTCAAACCCGTATTTACCAAGATATAAGTATGAGTTTATACAGAAATGATGCCCAATTTAACAAGACTGGATGCTCGTGATCTTGCAAGGCTTAAAACACGTGGTCGTGCAGTTCGAATGACCATACTCCTTTTCTCCGACAAGGGTTCGAGACAAGACGATGCAAAATACTATAAATCGTTCTTCCACAATGCTTGCCGGACTTCTACTAACAAGTGGCTGTGTTTTTTTTTCATCGGGATTTACTGTTTTGATATGTGCCTTTTCTTGTGCATCTGACTGGTCAGGTTGATAGTTCAGTTGAAACCTAGCCAAACGATTGCTTGACGTTTATATCAATGTCGGAATTTCATAGCCTCTTTCTTCAGCTAAAGCTGGAATGCCATAACCTCGTTCTTCAGCTAAAGCTGGAATGTCAAAACCTCATTCTCCGTTAAAGCTAGAATGTCATAACACCATTCTTTAGCTAAAGCTAGAATGTCCTAACTTCATTCTTTAGCTAAAGCTGGAATGTCATAGTCTCATTCTCAGCTAAAGCTGGAATGTCATAACCTGGTTCTCAGCTAAAGCTATATATTGGCTCTAGACATGATCTGTTGCTGCATCATTAAGCTTAAATATAAAAAATACTAGAACATTTTAACTTGAAAAGTCTCGACATTCGTTCCTTTTATACGGATACAGTATTGTAACGTTATTACATTGTATAACCATAAACATACTACATTTGTTAAAAAATAAATACTTAGATATTTGCAAACAACTTAATGCATGAATAAACAAGTTAAACAACAAAAATATATAACGCAGGCCGGCGCTCTCCAACACCCATCTGTACACCAGCTACGGTAACCGTTGCTTAACCGCGCAAGTTTGGAAACCGCTTAAACAGCCTCACTAAAGAGTTGACCCAGCTGGTTTGAAGTGCTTAAGGTCTGTTTATACTCAGCGCGAACTCGAACGCGTCCAACGCGAACACGACCGCGAACGCGACTTTTTAGCAGTTTTGCCATTCAAAAAGAGCACGAACCCGCACGCGGAATACCGTCGACGGTTTTCGAGGCGATTCGTTTTTTCCTTGTTTTAAGAGCTAAAAATTTGATCATTTAGAATCATGGAGTCAGACACGGAGGAACTTGTAGTGTTGTACTTGTACACAAAACGTAGGAAAAGAAAGAGGCGTGTTTCCGTGCATGAGCTTTTACAAAGACGACATGAATTTGGAGAGTTATTTTTTTCTACTTCAATAATTATGACTTCTGATTTGTCCATTTTGAAGCAATGTTGACTTATAAAAAGTGTCAAGTTGTTTATGGAAACTGTCACGAAACTGACATTTCTATTTGTGGAAACGATGCCAGGAAAATACTTGCTGATTGAAAATAGCAAAAAAAAACCGCGCGACCTTCTGAAAAATTCGCTCTGTGGGCAATCAAGGCGGTCGTTCGCGCGAACAAAAAAATGTTCGCGTTCGCGTTCGCACTCTATTTGAACGGTTCTTCTACAAATAACTAAACTATTCCAGGACGAAAAACCGCGTTCGCGTTCGCGGTCGCGTTCGCGCTCTGTATAAACGGACCCTTATATTTCTATCTCTGCGATCGTTACACACAGACGAAGACAAATCTAGATACTAATTTCACTTGCAGAACAACTGGAATCACCGAATAAAAATGCGTCTGGGTTTCAGCAGATTATACCTTGTTGAGCAATTCTTATTTAACCTCTGCTTATTGAGAGATGCGCATGAGAATGGCATTGATTTACTGTGATGTTTTGTGTGTTTGTCTCCACATCAACAACCTGTTGTCGCACGTAGCTGGTGGATGTTTTGTCCCAATTTTCAGGATAAAAAGATGAATTATAGCAGAGAGTAGACGAGGAACAAAGTCATCAGATATATTTTAAAATTTTGCACGCAAGATGGCGGTTTTTGTTATGCACCGGATCTTTAGATGTCACTGTCATGCGATTGAGTCAAGGGAGTTTTCGCCTCATTTCGCACACAAAGCAATGTTATTGCGTGCATATATTGGCTACTCTTAAATTTATCGCATATATCATATTACATGAGAAAAAAAATTATGATAGTACTAAAAATAGCACTACTACCACCTACACTACTACTGCTACCACTACCTACTGCTACTACTACTACTACTACTACTACTACTACTACTACTACTACTACTACTACTACTACTACTACTACTACCACCACCACTACTACTACTACTGCTACTACTACTACTACTACTACTACTACTACCACCACCACCACTACTACTACTACTACTACTACTACTACTACTACTGCTGCTGCTGAAGATAATGATAATAATATTTAATAGGAAGTAATTACTGCTCGCTAGTTTTTACGCATAAATCAGAAAGAAAATTCTTTAAGACCGGCAATAAAGTATAAATAGAAAAATATTAAATTACAGTCGCACCTGTTTGAATATAAGTGGTTATCCGTTTATTGTTATATCATAATTTCAAATAGTTCATTTTTATATTTTTCATTTATTATATCATCACATATTTATTTAATGTTGATCTAACACCTGTTACAGCCAAAGAAGAACTGTGTTTGATATATTTCCCAGTCTTTGTCTAATGAAGACGACAAATATCTGAAAATCGTTGAAGGTTTTCAGCTATTAATGCACCTGTGGTCTATATACTTGCCATGACAAGGGTGTGTCTAAGAAACAAAGTACATTTTATACCATTTCCAGGAAATACGTCGGTTTTACTTTTCTACAGGAGTTTTAAATGGACCATGATTTAAGAAATTACTGGGGGTGAGGGGGTGGGTGGACGATAAAATTTACTAGTTGTGAATATGAAAATGAACAAATATAACATTAAAAAAGAATTGAGGGATTTGAACACGGGACGACCAGCACGGGGGTTCTGCTCTCTACTGATTGCACCACCGTGTCTTGCTACATGCTTATTTTATATACTTTTATTACATACTGCGAGCGGTGCAACAATTAATTTTATTTTCAAAACATAACCTAGATAATGATATTGACAGACTTTAAACGGCGCTTATCAGTTTATTTGCTGACTTCAACGCATCTTTTTCATTATTTGGCTAAATTAAACCTGCACTCATGCATATTAAATGGTTAACGGTTTACCAACTGCTGACAAAACCAGGATTTCCGTCCATGTATTTACATAAGACTGAACATTATCCGAGGTTTTGCGATTACATTGTCCAAGGTTAATAAAGCTAATGAGTGTCTGTTTATTGTTGCCATGTTTTAAAAGCAATCACTGTTTATTTTTTATTGTGATATGTATACAATTAACAATAATAGAGACAATTTTATAATACAATTGACACAGGAATATACGCCTGAGCCGATTGGAGGCAGCGAATAATGTTTGGTGTAAGTGAATGTGCATGTTTATTTTTTATAAGTTTTTGTTTTTGAAATACACCGCCGTGACCAATTATGATCACTATTGCAACATCCAGCTATTTGGTGGAGACAGACCCCAGCCCCCACCAAAAATGTCTGGGAAGGACCACAGGCGCGCCGCAAGTCAGCTGGAAGACCTTCCCACATTAAATCCGTCGCTCCGAACGGGACTCGAACCCACGCAGTTGAAGGCTATGCAATCAGAAAAGTTTCAAATCGGCCACTTTACCATTACACCGCGCGCGCCCTGCATATTTAATATGTGTACAATTCATTAGATTTATGATATAGCACTTATAATTAAAATATGTCTATAACGTTAAATGTTTTTAGGTATAGTGAGCTGATCTCCTCTTTAAATATGATTTACATATGAATCTGGCTTAAAGATGGTATCCGACAGTTTGGATCATCTATTTTCTCAAATAACTAAATAGGTCCTTGTGACCTGAAAAGATCCCGCAAAATCCTCATCATTGATGTCCAAGATCTGTGTGAACTTTCAAAGCAGAAAACAGGTAATTCCTATCCGAGCCACGCTGCAGAAATAGCTATTTTTAAACTTAGAAAACTATGTGACCACTTACTTTTGAGATCAAGATATATAGTCATCAGGGTAATCCGCTCTGACTTCGATATCTATTTATAGCAGAAACCACTATCGGGTTCTTTTTATACAGTTGTAAAAAGAATACACATTCAGAGTGATTTCTTTCGCTATTAGTTCTGTCTAACATATCAGTTAGTGTTCAAAATTGTACATGTTTTCATTAACACTTAAGTATAAATTCGGACCCCACTTAGAATTTTCAACAAATACCTTCGAGGTATTTTTACCATTGCCTGTTTCCAATGCTACAGAGTAGAATAGTTAGCTGGGTTTTACACCTAAATTGTATCAAAACGCCTTGAAATTAAACTATTTTTGTAAAAATATAAATTTTATGACGGTCTGTCAAGCATCTGAAATGCAAGGAACAGCGCTATTTGGCTTCTAGATATCAACACGCCTCCTCTTGGAGCATGTCTCCAGACCCCCTAACACACCTCGTACCTGGCTTCTAGATGTCAACACTCCTCCTGTAAGAGCATGTCTCCAGACCCCCAAACACACCTGGTACCTATGGTCCTCGCTTTATTGGACCTCTCACCTCATCCCATGAAAAGAAAATGATTATATATATTTTCTTTGTTGCCAAAAATACAAACAGTTTGGACTCACAGAATAAGACAGCTCCTCAGAATGCAGGAAATGGCTTTATTTTGGCATTTATTTACATTTTAAAAGCCGCAAGCATGTCTCAAGAAATAGAAGTGTTCTCATACTATCCATTCCGGTTGTTCGTGTTGATTCCACTTCTTGATGACTGCCATTTTTACAGTGTCCTGGCATGTGAGTACCTTTCTTGCTCTTGTTGTTGTTTTTATATAAATGTTTTTTTATATACTCATGAGACCTTTTCGTCAGAATGATCAGAACAGTGTTTATTTCAAAGTTAAAATGTTCTAAATTATGTTTTAGATGATATTGCCACTGTGTTTTGAACAGTTTAAACTGTGAATGTAACGAAATATTGTATTTTAAAAATACAATAAAATTATATTCTCTCTAAATCTGGTCTTAGTAATACAGAAAAAAAACGCTCCAAAATAATCATATAAAAAAGAAGTTGACCATACGGAGATTCGAACCCATAACCCACTGTTTTCAAGACGTTGGCAATGCTCTTCAATTGAAGGCGCTGCGTGCACTTGCTCTGAGTTCAATACGAGTCAGCTTGTAAAAGGCTAATATATCAAATGCAATATATGCAAACTGCAATTGCACTTTCATGTAAACTGTTTTCACTTTAAAGGCTGTCTCGTTCTTAAAGCATTTTGCATAATTAATTGAATGTCAAATACACAAGAGGTCAGTATAGTAATGCAATGCACTCGCTTTGGAGCTAACTGTTTCAGAACGTTCTGGTTACAATTGTTGAAGGCCAGTTGGAGTATTATATTAAATAATACCGACAACGCTGTTGGAGTCTTGAGTGTTCAAAAAGGAAGAAATGGCTTGTTCTGCGAAATAACGTTAAATAGCTTAGCAATAAAATGACTGCGATTCGTGCGGAAAGCATTATTGGGTAATAACAGCTTAGCATTGCCATGGTAACTTAGGCTAGCAAATTTGATTTAGAACACAATATCACGTTGCAGCATGGCATGAATTTTGGACTTAACAAAATGGTTCTATTAGCCCTGGAGTTTAAAACCTCATTTTTTTATAAAAGAAATATATGATTCTTTAGGAAAGTCGAAATGTAGGAAGTAACCATAAAGCGACTGATTGGCGTCATAAAGCGTACTTTGGAAAAAAGTTATGGAAAAATATATGCATTATAATACGGTGTCGCATTAACAGACAAATTTATCAGTCTAACTTGGAGTTAACATAGTAAATTTACTATTATTATTATAATTATTATTATTATTATTATTATTATTATTATTATTATTATTTTTATTATTATTATTATTATTATTATTATCATTATTATTATTATTATTATTATTATTATTATTATTATTATTATGAATAATAAATAAGTGTATATGTACATACATGAGTTGTAAATTGAATTGATCTTAAAATTAATTGAAAACAGACAATTTGTATGAGTTATTGCAACATATATTAAAATTTGAAAAAAACACCTGTCAGTCAGTTGTAACAGGAACAACAAAACAGTGACGAGGCATTATTCAAAATAGAGCAAACCCGACAGGTATCACAATGGAACGGTCAGTCGGCAAAAGGACCGAATGGGGTGCTTAAATCGGTTCTACAGAGCTCTAACCTCAGTTTTTTGTTCGTAGAGTCAATCTTTATCTTTAAATTGCGAAAATCATATGCGGGACACTGCGAAAAGAATAACTATGACTGAAAACTTTAAAAGCAGGCCGTTTATATTATACAAAGTATTGGTCGCATATGGACTTAGTAAAATATCATAAGTTTAAAGCTTAAAAATATAAAATCGTGATTTAATTAAAGAAAATATCGTTAAATATTATTATGATCTGACATAAACAAGCATCGCGCTTCTTAATTTTCACAGATACGTGAATTTAAAATTAATCACAATTAGATTATAAAAGACTGGTTGTCAATAAATGATGCGTCGTTAAAATGTTACCCAGACAGATGTTTTCATAAGATACTGTATTCATTATTAAAAATAACAAATAAAACGAGGGAACTAATTAACAACTTGATAAGTAACTGACTGAATGTGGCAAGTTTTCATAATTATGCTTTCAATGAAATCAAAAACAAACAAAATAAAATTTCATTGTGCAATCATTGTATTAATTATATCTCGAACTTAATTCCAATGAGCGAGGAACATTCGAACAATGCATTTGGTTAATGTCCGCACACATATTTATGTGAAGGTGTTTAATCATAGTGTTGGGATAGTACATTTAAAGGTGATATCCGACAGTTTGGACCAAAGATTGTTTACTCAAATTAACAAATAAGCCATTGTTTCCAGAAAAGGTAAGGCAAAATGCGGTTTATTGATACCCTAGATTTGTGTGGACAGCGAAGCATACGTTCAAACTCATCATTGCAAACATATTTACTATATGAGCCTCGCTATAGAGATAGCTATTTTTAAACTAAGAAAATCACGTGACAACTTACTCTTGACATCATGTTATATCGTCATCTAGGTAATCCGCTCCGACGTCGATATCTAATAGTAGCAGAGATCATTATCGTGATTATTTATAGATTTGGAAAGAATGGACATTTAAGGTGTGTGTTTTTGCAATCTGTCGAACAATCTAATAATCTAACAATAAACATAGTGTTTAAAATCGTCTTTTCTGATCTACAGTAAGAGTTTATGCAGAAATTATGCCTAAATTCCCCAAACAGTGGGAAAATGTTACGTGCATTTGATATATGCAAACTGTCGAGAACCAACTTTAAATAAGAACCACCTTTAAATAACGCAAAAATCTTAGAACCAGTGCTCTTACATTTTGATAAAAAAAACCCAGAAGCATGTCAAAATCACCTTGCCTTTTAAGACATTTTGTATCAAAAGAAATAATCGAAATAACAACATTGATATTTTTATTTAAGATTGGCCTTTAAATACAAGCTCCATCCAGTCGATTAAAGACACATCGCATCGCATCAAATGTGTTAGCAATGGGCATAATGTTCACCAAAAACATCTCGTAAACTTCGATTATGTGCATACTTACATTCAATTTCTGTATTGCTTTTTATTTTATATAAACATACATGCCATTGTCAGAGAGAGAGAGAGAGAGATGAGAGAAAAGAGAGAGAGAGAAGAGAGAGAGAGAGAGAGTAGAGAGAGAGAGAGAGAGAGAGAGAGAGAGAGAGAGAAGATATAGGAATTAGCTAGAGTAGATATATCTCGCGATCTCTAACTATATCCGAGCGCAGATCGCCTCTCTATCAGATCTCTCTCTCGCCTCTCTCGCTCTCAGCGAGAGATTCAGAGGGGGGGGTAGGGGTGCCACAGGACAGACAGACAGACAGACAGACACAGACACAGACACAGACACAGACAGACAGACAGACAGACAGACAGACAGACAGAGACACAGACAGACAGACAGACAGACAAAGACACAGACAAACAGACAGACAGAGACAGAGACAGAGACAGAGACAGACAGACAGACAGACAGACAGACAGACAGACAGACATAAAAGACATCTAATTTGTATATGATCTTTAAAACAATACCTTGACGAAAACATTACAGAGTTCCATTGGACGTACAAAATAAGATTCCCATATCGATGTATAATGATGAGATGTTTTTATTCGGATCTCGTCAAGTTGTTGGTGTAACCCAACCAATTTTAAAACATGGCTTTATGTTATATCTTCATTTTTTCCAATTACGGGAGTTACATCTTTTTTTCTAACATTGAATGAGTTATATCTTTATTTTCTCCTTCATATACATCAGTTCTATTTTTATTTTCTCCAATTGAGTTATATCTTTTTTTTCTAAAATTACATGAGTTATATCTTTATTTTCTCCTCCAAATACATCAGTTATATTTTTAATGTTTCCAATTACATGAGATATATCGCTATTTTCTCCAATTACATGAGTTATATCTATTTTCTCTATGAGTTATATCTTTATCTTCTCTTATAACAGGAGTTATATCTTCATTCTCTCTGATTACATGAGTTAAATCTTTATTTTCTCCATTTACATGAGTTAATTCTTTATTATCCCCAGTTATATCGTTATTTGCCCCAATTACAGGAGTTATATCTTTATTTTCTCAAATTATATGGGTTATATCTTTATTTCTTCCAGTTACCTAGAGAGACATACAACTTAGATTATTACGATTTGCAATCTACATAAAAACAATCGTCCATTTGAGATTCATAATATTGCAAATATGATACTACAATGGTATCATGTTACGGGAATGATTCAAATGGAGAATTACTTTAATAGATGTACATTTTAGATATTTTTAAAAGTTCACGGCTAAACTAATCTTTGGCTTTGCATGAATTGATTCACTATTGCAGCATTTTAACAAATTTCCTATTATATATTCTTATTAAGAGCATATCGATGGTTAAATATATTAGTTTTGTACTCTTGGGATAAAAGTTTACATAATAGTTTCCAACTCTTGTTATAATTATACTCACGTCATTTATGTATTGCTAAATAATTACAAAAAAAACTGTGACCTAATTTTACATGTTAAATCATCCAACGGTAATCTAATTAGCCAAGTTTACACTAATTATCTGCGTTATACTTCTAATTAAGCATCTTCTTTGAACTTATCTTGTTTAGCGTTATTTGACTTATGTGGCCTCTAATTAAAATGAATTCCGACGGCTGAAAAATGTCCGATTTTTTTCAAAATACCTTGGTTCATGAACATATTAATTAGTAACGTTCTTAGCTTAACAAGGAAACATACGCCCGAATGTGGTTTAATGTTCATGATAATGCTGCGTTACATATTGACTACTTATATGGGCATTATAAGAGTCCGTTACTATAGCAACGAAATGTTATTCAAAATTTTATCACGTAGGCATAAATTTATACACTAAAGTCACGAATCCTTTCTTTGCTTTGCTTTCGCATATTAAATTTCGCCAAAACAGCTGTTTGACAAATAAAGAAAAATGTTTTTGTTGTTGTTTTTTAATTTCTTTTTTCAAAGTATGCAAATCTAATGCTTTACGTACACGGCGTTTTGTTTCCTTTATAAAATCAACGATTTAACGTCAGTTATGCGAAAGTTTCCCAGTTAGCAATAATTTATTTAAAATATATATGAATTTGGTTTTCGCTCTCTCATGTAAGTAACCTAATAAAGTAAATAAAATACGATGTTTTCGGAGATTTAAAGGTGAATTTACATGCAAAAAAGCAGTCACTCCGTTTAATAAAGAGTTCCAAACCGTACACCGGATGTTGATAACTACTACACAAGAAAACATGCAAAACATATTTTTGTGTTATCAGTACTTAACACAGGCTGGTGTTCCAAACTACGTGTTGACATAACATTTGATTTTTTGAAATCTTTTAGTATTTTATTCTAAAACATATACATGTGGATCTATCAGACAAACTGCAGACTTTGCGAGAGTCTGGTTTTCATATACTGTCACTGGGGAAAAAACATTTTAAGCTAGAAGATGTGTTGTCTCTAGTTGATTTTTCTTTTCAAGATTCAAGGACACTGTTTACGTCTTCGAGCGCATCCTGTAAAAATTTTGCACAGAATATAATATTCCTTGGAGAAGACGTCTCTCCTTCTTTATTATTTTCTTGATTTTGTGAAATAAAAGTTTAGTTATTGGTGCCTTTTATAGAATGCGTTCCATGTAGACGATAGTGTAGCAGGCAATAACACGAAATCGTAGCTGTTCTTTGTCAGGTAACCATACATCATCATCTATAACGCTTTCCGTCCATGTGAGGACATTGCGCATGCTCTTACTTGTCCTCTCCTTGCCGCCCTATCATTGGCTTATTCACGTGTGTAATGTCAGTGTTGATGTTAATGTTTGCAAGGTCCCTAGGTAATCCACTTTTACCACTGTAGCTTGCAACAGTTAATTGTAGCTTGCAATTATAAAAAAGGCAGCATGCAATCAGTTGAACTCGCAGTTGATTGGAAGAATGTATGGATGTTAACAAAGCAGAATGTATTTACAGATGCAGCAGACAAAAAAGAAACAAGGAAAGTTGCTTATAGTCTAGTTCCCATTAGAGGTTCAGTTTCTTACTTTCATACTCATATTATGCAATAAATCGGCAGTTTAACAGTGTTTAGTTCCCAGAATAGTCATCTTCTTGTTTAACGCGCGTTCTCTCTGCGGCGTCTTGCATGTCTCATATCCGTGATTTTTCTTGAATTATTTTACTAGAATTATGTCAGGAAGTTGATCCTACTAAACAGCTAGTTCACTGACGCCGCTCTGGAAAAACGGTCCTTCTTATGACGTATCTGTGGATTGGGACAGCAGGCAATAATTAGAATTCGCAGCTTTTTGGTGACTTTTTTTTTCTCGCGAAATGAACTGAGTGTGCCGAGATTAACAGTGCAGCATGCAATTATATAAATAACAGAGATTGGCAGCTGTTTGGCAAGATCTTTTCCGGAAGGAAAACAACATGGTATGCCGAGTATACCAGTTGAGCTTGCCATTACGAACAGACGCAGCAGACGACAACAAAGAAGAAAACAATGGAGCAGATAGTCTATCCGCAGATATCCATATTTTCTTGCTTTTAGGACGTGTTTTGTTTTAAGCGGCGCGTCGGATGTTGTTTGGTTTATCAAGTCTATCATTCCAATAGTACAGAAAACAAAAATGACAGAATAAGATAACATTTAATGGATTTAAAACATTTAATTCTACTGATACTTAAATACTTAAGTACATGTATATACACATGTCTAAGGGTTACCTCTCTAGAGCAACTACCTCTCTTAAGCAACCAAATTCTCTCCTTCCGCTTGATGTTGCTTAAGAGAGGGAGCACTGTATGTCAGTAATTTAGACACTTTTTTTACTTGAAGCAGATATAGTGCTACTTTCATTGTATATAGCATGCTTTGAACTCCTGAAATGATAACCCGCCCTGGTCAGCTAGTCGTAGAACTAACCTTACATTTGCTAGAGCGTTAGCAAAGAATTCATAACACCACCGTTTTAACGACTTTGGTACATCGCGGCCCGCGATCGAACCGGTGCTATCCGCACCTCGAGCCGACGCTATATAGATTAAGCTACAAGGTCCGGTGCGCTGCGGATCTTGAGCGTCCGCGATTTTTCATTTTTCATGAACACGCGTTAAAAAACTTTGTCGGTGAAAAATCTCTTTTTTACGGTGAAAGAAAAATGTGGTCAAATGTGAAACCAAGCCAGGGACAAAAAATAAGGTTGCCAATAAAGTCGTCTTTTTTTTTCTTTCTTTTTTGAAATACATGTATTACATTAGCATGTTTATAAAAATTCTTAATCCATGCAGTGTCCGAGTTTGAATTTTGTTGAACATGTAATACCCGTGAGTGATACTTTTTTCGCGATTGTTCTGTAACAATTCAGTTAATGTTCTAAATCGTATTCATTAAGACAAAAGTATGAGTTTATACACTAATTATGCCCAAATTCCCCAAAGCAGTGGTTTGAAATTGTTATATGTATTTGATATAGGCACACTGTCGGATACCATCTTAAATATTCATCGTATCGGCACAGTTTCGATCGTATTGGCAATGTTCATGTATAATCTATGGAAGAATACCCTTGACAACAGACTATGGTAGGACAACCGACGCATCGAAGGTCAAACTTCTATATATTTATGTAAATGTATATATATATATAAACTTATAAGGTGATTAATTTGAAAATGAATTTTTTTAAATATGGATAAATTAAGATCATAAATATGTCAACAATGTTATTGATCTTTTCGCTTTAAAGATTTTTTTCGCAAGCAATTAAACACAAAATGTAAGGTAATAAACTTAAGATTGTCTTATCAACCGATCGCAAGTTTATGGTATGTAAACAGCAACATAGTGCCTCACAACGTTTAATATATATATTAGTAGTCTATATTGCTGGTACATCAGTAGCAGACTTCGTGATGAGTTTTTGTTCGCAGAACGCTCCCTTGGGAACATAGTAATATATGATATCTTTTGAACCAGGAAGAGGCAGAAATAGCTGGAAGTTTGACTTGTCTTCTTGTTTTTAAAATACATTGCAGCGATCATTTATGATCATTATAGCAACGTCCAGCTGTTTGATGGAGGAAGACCCAAGACAAGTGTCTGGGTAGAACCAACGACGCACCCAATGTCAGCTGGAAGACCTTCTCACATTTCGTCCCAAATAGACCCGAACCCACGTGGTGCGAGGCTAAGCAGTCGAAGGAGTTACAAATCGGCGACTCTACCACTACGCCATGGGGCGCCCCTGGAAGTCTTGAACTACTACCATTAAATACCAAAGAATTATAGATCGGCGACTCTACCAATACGCCATGGGACGCCCCTGGAAGTCTTGAACTTCTACCATAAAATACCAAAGAATTATAGTTCGAATATTTACTCACATGGATAAAAGACATAATCTGGCCCTTTTTTATTATACTTGTCGGGTATATTTTTGTTGTAACTGTTTGTTCCAATCTTAACATTGATTTTCCATCAGCATTTAGGTTAAAATGTTTTTGGGATAAACATTTCTCTAACTCAATAACTCCATATGCAAAGGTACACAGAATTAAATAACTACATAGCGTTGTTTGTTATGTGTGTTTATATATGCCCCTGGTGTTGTCTATATTCATGTAGTTATTTTTATTAACCATGAAATGCGATTTGTGACAAAGAAAAAGGAAAGGAAGAGGTAGAGAAAGGATAAAGATAGATAGGAAGATTTTAATTCAAAACTATAAGGCAGTTTACGATATTGGTAATAGGCCAGCTACTCCGAAAAAGTAACTATAACTATATACTGTCGTTTAGTGTAAACGTGTTAATAGCGATGAAAATGTTTACAGTGACGGAAGGCTCTTGCCACTCTCAATTCTATCATGTGACCTTTAACTGGCCGAAACAGGAGTAGTGAACTTTTATTCAGGGCGCTGCATTAAACGTTTTGGGTACAGCCTTTAACTAGCAGTCTACCAATTGCTGGCGAAAACGTTTGAACCGGATTATCTGCGCGAAAACAAAATCTAGTCCGCTGTATACAACTGTTGTTGTTTGTGAGTTGTGGAACGTAGATATGGTGAACCCAATACGGGACAGGGTTAACAGAACAAAAGTCAATACTATGTTTATTCAATTTTATTTATAGCTGATTTACAGTCTAGATTTACAAAAGTGGCAACATGTATACAACACAATATATGAAATAGGATGATTGTGACAATGCAACGTTGAAATAAGTAAAGCAAAATACTATTCTAAGATGCTTGTTCATCCTTTAGGGAAACATGTGGTAAAATGTGCACCCTCTTCGTGGCAGTCTATGAACTAGTTCCAACCTTTACCAATAAACACATCATTTATCAATTAGATGCACGTTGCATTGTCAAATTCTGTAATGTTAAGTGCGTCTTGGCTGATATTGTTAGAGTGTATTTATTCGTAGATAACTAGGTAAAGATTGTTCAATGTTCACCATTCGTATATCCAGATCCGAGCCAAAGTACAGATCGGGTAACGTGACCTTGGACAAAATCGTCCATTTCGGATCGATATCTCCGATGTCGGTATAAGATATACGAGGTGCATAGATGGCAGAAATGCACATTCCGGTTGTTGGGAATCCCTCCTCCGTGTAGCACTGTCTCGTCCGCGGTTTCGGGGTTATTGACCACTATCAGTTCGTTCGCTGCTCGTTTGAAAGCAGACGACCGAAAGGCAGTTGCTGCCGCTCCGAAGACTGACGATCATACGGTCAATGACTGTGGTGTTATGACCTATCGCAGACGAGAGTTAACCTGATGCGAGTATCGTCTGCTCGCAGGAAGATCAGTTGTGAGGATTTGTAAGATGGGTGGTGGTTCCCTGAAACATACAAAGGAAAAAACAATTAAGAATATGTACTTGTTTTGCAATCACAAACAACAAAGCAAGTGTGCAAATGGTAAAATAATAAAGATAACATTCGTAGGCGACTGGAGATGGTAGATTACGTAACGTTAACGCCTGAGAGGTATAATCTGTACTCGCAGCCAGGCCATGCGAGGTATTTTGCAATGTGTATGGTTTGCGTAGAATTAGTTCGGTCAGGAATCAGGACTAGTAGTAAATAGGAGGCATTCAACAAGTATCCCGTTCAGCAAACAAAATATCCGATGCAACAATGAACTCGTGTGGGCGGCCATTAGGCGCGAGGGTTAGGCAGACAGCTTGCTGTTAGTGATACGTTGACAACAATCGATATGATATGGGCGTGGGCACAATACTGGTAAATTATCTATACAATAGGCGACCTTTAAACTATTCAATAACAAATTTACTGACATTTGATGCAAGTAAGATATTTATTAATGCAATTCTGGTCTTTTTTAACACTAGCACATGGCAACATATATTCATGCTTTGATGAATTGTATAAAACAAGATCGCTTTTACATAGCTTACCATAGGTTTACAGAATTTTGGCAGAATATAAATAAAAAAAACTTTACAAATGAACACAGAGCAATGTAAATGACACCTACCATCGGATTTTCAAATGGAGACATGATGAGGAAGTAATCACCCATGTTGTTCGAACTGGTTATGATCCATAGCTAAGTCCGGTAACTCCGACACTGGTTTTGAGCTGACAATAATGCAATCTACTGGTCCTGTGACGGGTATTGGATCCGAACCCTTGGCTCTGGGAGCAGAGGATTTGGTGGCGATTTTGTTGAACTGGTTGGTATCCAGTTTAACCACCTGGATATCGTTCTCCCAGCAGTAAGCTTGGATGAGCACGTGCTGAATCTGAGCTGAAGTGTCACTGCTCTGATTCACTGGCAGAATGCACAGCTCGACGATTTCAGGATACCTGGAAGAGACAAAGATCGAATCATAAGTATGCGTTCATAAGTGCAGGACAAGAATGGAATCTTAAGTATGGAATAAGTATGAGATTATAAGTATGGAATCATAAGTGTGGGGGGAGGAAAGTATGGAAACTTAAGGATGGAACAATTATGGAATCATAAGTATGGGATCAGGAATCATGCATATTTGCAACTGGAGTTAAATGGATGGCAGTTACAATGTGTAGACTGCATAAATGATTTAGTGTTAACATATTTGCTCATTGAACAATTCAAGAAATTGAGTTATTGCCTTTGGATAAAAAATGCAAATAGTCGGCATAAGTATGAACATTCTTACTGGGGTCAGTGTATTGTAAAAAATAATAAATTTCAGTTGCAATTAGACTATTATAATGATACAAACATATTGCGGTATCAAAATAAACTTTGTCTAGTTACAGTTTAGCTACAATGTACCAGATGTTTACGCTTTTGATTTAAACAAGCGTGATAAATGCATCAACTACAACATTATATCCGTAAACATGTTTTGCCAATTTGCTTTCCTTGTAAGTTCGTCTGCTGATAAATCTACATTTACATCCGTTTCGGCGAATACCGCCGATTCAGCCAAACAACCTAACAAGAAGTACAGGAAGGCCCATTTCCACGAATGCAGACAGTGAGAACGACGTTTTAAAGGCTGTATGACTTACGTTTCAAGCACATGGGCACACTCGAACACTCCCTTCGTCAGCCTATCCTCCTGTTCAGCGTGATACAGTAGGCTATCATACGTGTCTAAACAGCCCTCGTCCCCTGACCTGAAACAACCAAAGCAGCAGACGATAAAATAAAGCAGACGATCAAATAATAAATGGTAGTACTAAACGCCCTAGCTTTTAACTTGCATAAGGTAAAGGCGAAGATGAAATAGCGTTACGTAACAAAGAGGTTTAAAATGTTATAAAATGGACAAAATATCTTAAATATGTAGATGCATATTTGTAAAACATATTGAACTATAATATGTTAAATACAGTGTTGTTATTAAACTAGCAGACGATCTTTGTTCGAATTTTCCTGACTGACAGAACATGCTACAAATCGTGTCCGCTTTCACAGAGAAAAATATTGCAAAATAACAAAATACTTACATTTCGACATCAGAATCCAGTGATATATTCCTGTTGTACGATTTCATGTTCAACGTATTTAACTTCTGCAAATCCGTTATTGAAAAGTCACAAAGCACCGTGTTTAAACAAAGCACAGTCCAGCGTTATATAAAGGCTATATCCAGAGTACGATGTTCACTCGGCAAAGTCTGAGGTTGTTATGTCGATATACGCCAACGTGACTGTATTATACCCTCGCACTTAGTGGCGTTTCAAGCTCGATTCTGATTGGCTGGCCGTTTGTAAACAGAAGTCAGGTGGTTTTCGTTACGTTCCAGTTTTCTCATCATATGACTAGCCTGTACGGCTCGTTCCGTAAAATCAATGTAAATTTCTTCCAACGACATTTCGGATAAAGGACGAAGTCTGTTTTCTTTGTCCTTTGTCGTTTGCTTACATACGTAGTATAAAACCTGACCGAGTTAGTTCTCAGTTCGTAAATATTTTCATATCTGCGCGACCATTTGAGTTTATTTTGCAAACTATGTCACAATAAGGATACATGTTGAATTCGAAATAATGAACAACTAGCATTCAGTTTTTTATATAAAGCTCATCTCGTTAAGACATACACACGCAACTATCATTGCATTATTTTGTCTTGTGTTTTTTTTTTTTTTTTGTTTTTTTTTTTTGTTTTTTTGTCATCTGCACTTCACTTATTGCGTACACTGCATCTACGCTGCTTGGGTGTATTAAAACTCAGAGAGTTGAGAGGACTGGATGCGTGTCGATCTTGTCAGAATAGTAGTGCACTTTTTGGTCAAAGGCCTGTTATTCAACTTTATTAAATAATTGCTGAAGTTTAATTAAGGTTTACCTGTATCCTGGTTATTGCCCATTTCGACGTCTCTGCTTAAAGTACGGCGAATAGGACAGGGCGGTAGTCATAATTAAATTGGAAATGAGTAATTTTCAAACCTTGGGATGTTAGCGTTACACCTTATATTATATCACCCATTGTGGAAATGCGTATCACGATGATAAACACAAGCAACACAAAAGCAGGCTTACTTGACAGGCTGGTTTCACGTTATTTGACTGTGGACAGACAACATAGCCCCGCAAACCTGCAAACCATTCGTGTGTAGCTAAAGAAACGTTCACCATATTGTATACAGATTAAAATTATCAACAATTTATAGAATTTCAGATCGTTAAGCGTACTAATTATATCATTAATATTTGGCTCAAACATAAAATCTTTATGTTCATTATTTAAAGCTTTATTTGCTTTTGAGTATGTTGTTTTTTAAACGAGCTTTATGATTTTCTGTTTTACTACTAATACTTTCGGTGGGTTGTTGTTGTTGTTTGTAGTTTGTAGTTTGTTGTGTTGTTTTTTGTTGATTTGGTGTTTTTTTTATTGTTTTTTTATTTATTTTATTTGGGTGGGTGGGGGGAGGGGGGATGTTCTGATGTTCAGAGTTACGAAAGCTGGAATATATGCACATTTCAAAACTGATTTTAACTAATTTGACATCTTTATAAAATAATTAGCATACCTGTTTAGCTATTCCTTCTAAAGAAATTTAAATGTCGAAAGGGCACCACGCTGACCCATAGGCTATCATGACACGGAACTTTTAGGGAAAAGATTTCCGTCATCCCCCACAAAATACTATCTTATGATTTGTATTCAGATTAATATATGAAATTATTGACATCTTCATTAATTTCCCTGAGAGCAGAACAATGACACTGAAGCGTATTTTGAAACTCACGGAAAGTTTTAGCAAATACACATGAGCAACTGATACTGCTTTCCAATTTTATTTGCAATTTTATTTAATTTCAACACTCACGTAGGCGTTTGGTGTTTTTTTCTTCATGCCATCAATATGATCGTCTATATACTTTCGTGAAGTTTTATATTGATTAAAGAAAACACACACACACACACACACACACACACACACACACACACACACACACACACACACACACACACACACACACACACACACACACACACACAAATGAGGTCTACATTGAACTTTAGATCAATCAACAATGAAACACCCGTTGTTTGAAAACTACTCACATAATAAGAATTACAGATGACATAATGAAAAAATAGCAAAAGAATACATGGTATCAAATATGAAACGGTTGTAGGCTGCAAATTTCATAAAATGTCAGAGATTAACTCCGGAAAGCGATATGGTTGGAATTAGGTTGGAAAAGATAAAGCCCAATTATATATGTAGAACAAATATATATTGTAAAACAATACAGTTCAGTGAGTAAATTATTTACACAAAAGGAGGACGACGCCAGGGAGCCAAACTATAGATGACTGATGACTGGGCGAACCGGTGTGGTTGGACAGTTTGACACCCACCGGCTCTAGACTCCCAGTCGTCCAAACTGTGCAGGGATTTCTTTTGGTCATTGTGGTTGAAATAACACCTGAACTCTCCTGCCAAATCCTTTAGGTGGGTTATCCCCAGGGTAGCTGTAAAACGTCCCCAATAAACCTCTTCTAGGACCAGGAAACTTCAAGATTTAAATCTAGAACTGACCCCCCGCCTCTGTATTTATCAGCCGTTCGTCCATACAATGGTTTATAATGGCCCCCTGTCGCCTGTTCAGGAAAGTGCTTATTGTTACAAATATACCAAGTAAGGTATATTACCTAAAGAACTTTAGCTTTCTGTTTGATCGCGCTAAAAGCGGATATCAGTCAATGTGAGTCATTGAAAATAGAAACAGTTGTCATTTTAGCTATTACATTTCATTACGCATAGAACTTCTATCATGTAGTAGCTTTGTTACAGTGCGATATCGTTTACATACCCTTTAGTGGTGAATATATTTTAGACGGGTGTGGGTTTGGGGGTACATTCTGATCATTAGACCGTATGAAAGTGAAATAATTGAATATAACATATGTGACATATGAACAGGATTAGACCCTGTGAATTCCGAACTGTCGACAATGTACCGTTATTACCGGTATGCTACTTTCGTTAGTAATCCTTATGTCATGTTCTTACATTTACTCTCAAAGTTACCTAGACTTTTATGATACTTTTTGCTAAAATCGGGACAAAATAGTACAGATCCTGATCAGAAAGTGGGAGCAAAGTGATTTGAATCTACACGATTTGCCTTATCCTATTTAATTTGCACATAGTGCGCCAAGAGCTGACCGTTGGCGTGTTGTAATATAGCCGTTTACTGTCGTATTCATGTTTTGAGATAATGCAGGTGTATTGTGGTCAAAGAATGTGAGCTATGCGAGGAATCTCCAGCGCCGAAGAAACTCGGCATACCTAAACAAGCTACTTATACTTCCTAATGCACTTTATGTATTGAGCTGGGCTGGATCACATTGTACCGCAAATATTTAATTGAGTGTAGGCCGAACATTCCAGCTAGCCTAAGCATGCAGTTGTAGTAACTACAGGTCTAGGGCCTAAAGAGATTATTTAAATTGCATTTAAAAATTACAAACCAGCTAGTGTTATGATTTTTTTTTCATTTTATGATACAATTAATATGTTATCAAATTATTAAAATGCTGAATTAGGTTAAACACAATTACTGCCCTCTTTAGAAAAGGTTAATACTGCATGTAATATGTTTGTTTATTGGGTTTATCGTCCCACCAACAGTATTTCAGTTATCTGGAGACGGTTCCACTTGAAGCAGATATAGTGCTGCCTTCACTGTGTACAGCATGCCGTGAACACCTGATATGATAATACACCCAGTCATATCATCCTGACACCGGGCCAACCAGTCGTGGATCTACCCATATATTTGCTTGAGCATTAGCAAGGAAGCTATTCCACTACCATTGTTAACGACTTTGGTATGTCGCGGACCGGGATCGAACCCGGGGCCTCCCGTACTTGGAGCAGACGAACTACCGATTGCGCGCCTGTATCAAGTAATGAACGGCACGCCGGTGTTTGAGAGGTTATACATGGCGCATAGATTTGAGTCTCGGTCGCGGCGTGAACTTTCATAAAGCAAGATTTTCCAGCTGACCTGCGGTGCGCCGGTGGTTCTGCATAGACAAAAAACCTGTCGTCATGCACCAATAATTAGCTGTCAGTGCGAGGTAACAAAAATTATGTGATACTTGTCCGGATGCTCACTGTCATTCAAGCGTCCTAAAATCGATACAAACACACCAGAGTTGGATGCGCACTCATTGACCTAAAATGATGTAAAATAGTCAAGGTAAGCAATATTCTTTGCAAAAGTATGTTTTGCCGGAAAGAACTGATACGTAGGGTTGGGATAAATATATACCTTTTCAATACAAACGCTATTGCAACGTATTATAATGTAGGTCCACAAGACAGCACCTCTGTTGAACTCAATGACCCAAAAGAAACACTATGAATGTTCATGTTTACTACAACATTTATTCACTTTAGTATAGAAAACTGTGCGATAAATGCTCAAATGCAAGCTAATATTTAAGTTATGACTATGCACTATTCTATTTATCTCATATGCCAAAAATATGAGAAACAAGTGTGAATTCTCGTACAGTCATCGTACTTAGGAAGTGAAGAGCATTCTGTGTACTACAGTTACAAGTACTGGTACAAACAACCTTCGACAATTTCCGGACTAATTACTGCTTAATCACTTATGATGCACTTACCACTCTTTCCCAGCAATTGGTTTTTCGCGACGAGTTGTAATTTTAGCGATTTCTTGAATTTGATAAAAGTGGGGTTCTAAATGCAACACAAGAGGAAAGAAAACGTCACTTAACGTCGAAAATTTTTAAATTTTCTACACATAAAAACATTTGCTGCATCGCAACAGTCATAGGTAAGTTAGTATGACACAAAGACTTCAAATTCTGCACTACCCGTGTCGTAGACACCTTCCTATTGTACAGCACAACAACCCTATTGTACTACAGGATGTAATTCCGTGATTCAGTCTTACAGGAGGTAACAATATGAGTCAGACTTTCTTTCTAGAGCCTCTTGCAGCTGACGAATAAACCGTTTCAACCCTATGATCAACGAAGTGTGCCAATAGCTTTGTATCCTTATTTCAATAATCGGGACTCTCGCAGGCATAGTTTACCCAATTGCCCGATCATTGGGGAAAAATACAGCGCAGCATGCTGAGATTGCGCCTTCATGTAGAACAGTGATAGGAACTGATGATAATTTAATTGTTCAAAGCACTAGGTTCACAGGTGACAAGGTTACCGAGTGTAGGATGTTATTCGGTACTATTACCCACTTCTCAATGCTATACCAGCTTTACATACCCCTGCTGCGGTAGATGAGAACTTAGGATTGGTGCTTGTAGACTAAGGTTAATATAACTGTTGAATGCCTATTTTACTTTTGTCAATGAACTGATACATCATAAAGATTTCATAAAATTTACCTAGTGCATCTTACAAGCAAATTTGCATACAATATTTGTCACTGTAGTTCACTTCCTTCATTATGTTCTATTCTCGATCGCAACAAAGTTTTATTATCTAACAATAACGTTTTAGCTAGAATGGCACACATGTACTTATGATATTGAACAGATGCCTTAAAGGTGCTATTCGACAGTTTGGTGTAATATTTTTTCTCAAATAACCAAATAAGTCAATGTTACCTGAAAAGGTCCTGCAAAATGCTGTTCATTGATGCCAAAGATCTGCGTGAACAGTCAAAGATAAACCCCCCACTCGTCATTGCAAACAGGTGTTTCCTTTCCGAGCCACAATGCAGAGATAGCTTTGTTTATAATTAGAAAACCACGTGACCAGTTACTTTTATATAGACATCCGGTTAATCCGCTCTGACGTCCATATCGTGCATTCCTGTCAAAGCTATCAATACGCTCGGTAGTGAGCTGTGCTAAAAATAGATGTCGTCGGCCGAGCTGACTTGTTGTCAGGTTATTTTTTAAGTTTAAAAATAGCTATTGCTGCAGCGTGGCACTGATAGAAAATACCTGTTTGCAATGACGATTGGGGATTTAGGCTTCACCTTTTACACAGAACTAGAGCATCAATGAACAGCATTTTGCAGGACCTTTTTATGTAACAACAATTTTTGTTGTTATTTGGGAAGTACTGGTCCAAACTGTCGGATACCACCTTTAAAGAACAGAGGTCACAAAGCATGCTCTTTACCGCAACAAATCGTTTCATTTCACGCATATTTTAGTGTGCTTGTTTTTAAAGTTACGACTATGTTACACCATTAGAGTTTCCGACTTGTATCTCCCCAGCTCCTCACCGCGTGGGTTCGAGTCCCAGTTGATACGAGAACAGTCATGTGGCGAGGTCGTCTAGCTAAGCTGCGATGCGCCAGTGGTTCTACCCGGGCATCTTCCCAGACATGTGTCTTTGTTCTTCTTCGTACAGTAATTTGTCGCCCATATGGCCAGTTGGTTGCATACTGCTTGACATGTATTTGCGCGTAACTCCAGGCATGTCTTAACTTATTCTAAATGCCTTTATTGCAAAAAAATACAGTAACAACTGCCCATTCTTTACAAACACTTGACGCTAAAAGGCGCGTTGGTGCTCAACGCAATACAACAGACAAAGAATAAAAAAGTTCAAAAATTGTAGATGAGAAAAAGAGTTGCTGTATTTTCCTAACAAATAATTCAACGGTATATAAACACTCTTGAGCGATTCAAAGCTTCCACTGTCTACTTGTTCTATCGCCCCCATTTCCTCCTTTAAACGCTCCAATCCCACATCTTAAGGACCGCACATTTTGATAAAAGGTGAACTTAGGACCACAGTGAAAGCAAACCACATAGAGATGAGTTATTTTAATCCAGTAACTGCATGGTACAAGTCAACAAAGGGAAATGGGTAGACTGAATGTCGAATCAGCGAAACACATGTTTGAACCAAAGAGGCTGGACAGGTTCAGACCCATTAGCCCAACCTATATCTGCGGTTTCCACCCTGTCACCTAGATTTCTATGCGGCCCGATGGGATGTTGCTACCCCGTAGCTATCTCCATTGTTACTAAGACATTCGTAACTACTCGACTATTTCCGGAATCTCTATGAATATATCGTTAAAATTGCCGACATGTTCCGAGTACTAAGCACTCGTGACCCTCAGCACTCGTGACTCTCTATAAGCCGCGCCCACATGTCCTCGGTCCAAGGCTTATGAGTCAATACACCAATAAGACCCTGTACTAAAGTAGATCTAGATGCGTGGAAGTGGTGTAGTATTGTACCAGTGATGTATTTAAAGGTGGTCCTCTACAGTTTGCCTATGCAAAATTCATGTAACAATACCGTGCCACTGCTTGGGGAATTGGGGCATAATTTCTAAATAAACTCATACTTTAGTATAAGTAAAGACGGTTTTGAACACCGACTTTATTGTTAGAGAGTACAAATCGTTATAAAAAAACAATACTCTAAATAGTTTCATTATTCCAAATCTATAAATAATCACGAAAGTGATCTCGGCTAAAAATATATATCGACGTCAGAGAGAATTATCCGGGTGCTGATGTAAGGTAATCTAGAAAATGAGTTGTCACGTGGTTTTCTTAGTTAAAAATAGCTTTCTCAGCATCGTGGCTCAGAAAGGAAATACCCGTTTGCGATGAGAAATGGAGATTTTTTTTTCCACTGTTCACACTGATCTAGGGCATCGATGAGCAGCATTTTGCAGGATCTTATCAGGTAACAATGACTTATTATTTGACTTTGTCTTATAACTTATTGGTTATTTGAGAAACAATATTTTGGTCCAAAATGTCGCATACCACCTTTAAGTAAATCATTCGATAAGAATGTAACTTAGCGGTAAATTTACATTAGAAACAATCGTGTTTTCCAATGTAGCAATATCATATTTATGTATTCATTTCGTTTGTCGTATTGCTATACATTATCTAGTGAATACAGTTCAAACTAAAATGCGACCCCAAACGGTTCAAACCAAATACTTTAAAGTTGGTAGTAGTGGCGTCCCTTCTAACATTCGGGGCTAAGGGGACAGCATAACGCCTGACTCGTCGGTGTCAGTATAATGGACCGGCCGGGTTCAGTCCCTGGGCACCTCGTAAGTGCCCCTGTGATATAATGATTGAAATGTCGCTGCACAGTATCGGCAAAAATGCCGGCAAATCCTATCACAATAAACTATCATTCACTAAACCGGATATGGTAAAGGAATTATACATGCACCTTAATCAAGTAAGATATTGATGTTAAAGAGACATGTGACGCTTAGATGTTGAAAAGATAGGAATAAATAAACGTGATTAAATGCCTATCTTTTGTGCTAGCTTAGCATAAATATATGAGGTCATTTTGTGAGCTATTTAATAGGTGCTGATAGCAAAGCGCGACGTCCAGGTTAACAAACCTCAAGTATGTTTGTAAATTTTATCCTGCCATGATTATCTGGGCGATTATTTAGACTTCGTAAAAGAAACACCTTTGCGACCGTTAATTAAGCCTGCTATCCTTTAGTTTACACTGGAAATAGCCAAGACATCTTAATCACACCATAAAGGCTTCATAATACAACGGTATTAATTTCCACACTTCAGGTCACAATCAAGTCACGAAAAATGAATGCTAGACTAAATTATGATATATTGTCTGGCTGCATCGCTTTGTTTGCTTGGCCTACAATGTGGCCCCAGTTTCCAGGTCTGGTGGAACACTTCCGGTTCCGCATGTGCCGTCTGTCTTTGCCAAAGTTGCCACTGGTATGCGTTTAATTTCTCACCACCTTTATTTAAGTCTTGCGTGCTAAAACGGTATCATTGAACAAAAATGTTTAAGTTGTTGTTGTGGTATGGACAAGTAAACATACCTGGAACAAAAAGAACTAAGTACTATGGGCTTTTATTATGCTTAAGTTTCACTGTTTCATATATTTCGATGTGTGTGCTATAAATAGAACTTGCATATGTATGTATATATGTATAACACCTGATAAAACAATAGATATGTCTTTAAATGATTTTGAATTTATATGTTTTATTAACACAGATTCAAACCATTTTATCCTACTGAACTTTGTGTGTATTTCGTGTGTACAATTCATGCTTCTTTTGACTGACTTTAGTGACGTTTCGGCGTGTGACAACATAACAATAAAACAGTTCTTTTTCCGAAATTAAAGTGTCTTTAGTATAGTTTTTATCCCTTATCAGGGGCGGATCCAGAAAATTTTAGTGGGAGGATGGAGGGTGTGTGAATAAGGATCCATTCAACTTTATCGCTGTAAATACTAGATATATATACGCAGTTATGAACCCCTAACCTCGATCTGAGCAGTCAACAGACAAAATTTACTTTAAAAGTATTTTTACATGTATGTGTTTTCACAACTCTTTTATCTGTTGGTTGGCGGATGCATCCCCAACCCAGCTCTATCCCTGTCCGTTATATTCTGCTGACATTAACTAAACCTGCTGCACCCCGACCTTGATTCGACTCAACAAACATCCCCTAAGTGTTTGTTGCGGTTACCAATCCTGTAAAATAGCCTTATTTCAGATGGACTAAAGAGACAGTAGGAGGCTATATATACATTGTACCTTCAAAGAGTTACATTTCCGCCTTAGATAATTGAATACCTAGCATAGATATATTCATGCCTCCTGCTTGAGCCTGAGGAATGTGTTTCAACAGGGTTTTCCCTTGAACATTTTTTTAGGGGGTCACAGTGTCCCCCTAGGTTTATGATTTGGGGGTCATTGGTAAATTTTGGGGGTCACATTATATAATCACTTACTAATAGTCTTGCACCTTAAAAACAGAACTAAATTGTTCATTTATGTTTTATACTATTAAAACAAAACAAAATCACATATTGTACATTTCAGATTTTAAAATGTGAAAGCATTTTCTCTATCTGACTCACTCTCAGAAATATATCTCTTTTAGAATATATAGCAATATAATCATTGTTGACAATGAACACCAGAACATTTAACTAGATTTGTTTAACTTCAAATAAGTTCAAAGTTCAATTCTTCAACATGTTCACTTACATGTACCAATTTCAATATTCAGTAAAATTTCCATACATGAAATTATACAAATGAGTTGGTCCTTAGACCTAAAGGCTTAACAAATTAAACATGTAACTGTTTATAACTGTTCATATTATGTCTGTCTATATGAAAGCAGTCACATATAGAATCACTTCTTCCTAGATTTGAGTGAACCAAAAGCTTTGGCTTCTGCCGGAAAGTCCATGTTTTTAGAACTGTTTATGGTTCTCTTTTGGATTTTTGTTGCAAAAACAAAAACCAGTCAAAACTTTGGTATTCAAACTCATATTGGTTCAACCTACATGTCTTTCCTACATAACGTTAAATTTGACCTTGTAGTGTTTTTGATATATTGCCTTAGACCGTTTGGTTTCTAAAGCCAAACATATATTTGCTTAAAATTAATATGCAATGTATGACTTAACTATGTTCTAAAAGATTAATGCAGATAAAACTCATCCAAACCTTTGAAATGTAGCGTATTCACGGGCCGGTTTTAGCCGCGTTCTAAACTTAACGATCATTACTATTGCGACGCTAAACGGCTTTAAAGAAATGGTGAACGTGAAACATTCTATACATAGCGTATGACGTCACTACTTTAAAGTCATTTTGACCGTGTGTTGACGCAACGAACAAATAATGGACGCTTATTTATACTACGACTCGTAACTCACCCAAAATTTGAGATTTGTGCCTACATAAAAAATAGTTCCGCGTAGGAAATACGTTCGATTATAATATTCATTGAATTAAGGTAAATGACTAAACAACCATATTCTAAGGCCTTATTCTACGTCCAGAAACTTTCAAAGTCTTGATATTTATAGATAAATGGAAAAAAAAAACGATGAGCAAGTTTTGCTACTTTCGCTTTCGTTAAACAGTAATATGTCCATTCTATACATAGCGTGTGACGTCACTACGTTAAAGTCGGGACCGTTTACAAAATTTAGTTCAAAATGTTTGCATGAAACATATTTTAACTATTAAAAATGCCAAAATAATCTGTTGTATACCTCTTCGTACTTGTTTTGTTCATTTTAGCAATCACTTCCGTATTCATAACAGCCATGTTGAAGAACTACTTTACCCACAATACATCGAGTGCATTCACACAGGTCATTTTGACCGTGTGTTGACGCAACGGAACGTGAAACAGCGTCTAACTACACAGCATTGCTGGTTCCCAGTCATCTAAGCGCAGTACATGTATCGTTTAGGTGGACCGGATAGCGGTATTAAGACAACAAATAACATTCTATACATAGCGTGTGACGTCACTACGTTAAAGTCATTTTGACCGTGTGTTGACGCAACGAACAAATAATGGACGCTTATTTACAAAATACTTTGTCTAACTGAAGCAAATTGATACTTAAATGCTTTTTGCAACATTTTGACGAGCTGACAAAGATCAATGTCATTGGAGACAATAAATTATGGTTGTGGATTAATTCATTTTGTGCGTCCAGTGTGTCGCAATGTAAGTTCATTTTGCGGGTCATCTGTCGAAAATATGCGCCAAAACGCACAAATTTGTGCGTCAGGGAAAACCCTGGTTTCAATTTGAAAGAAATTATCATAGAAAATGGTCCTAGTATTAAGGAAATACATGCACATTGGCATAATTTAATTATTACGAGTGAATACTAAACAATTAAACATGAACTTGTTAAAATTGGGTAAACGAATACGCCCTGACATAATTGTCACTGAATCTGTATCGCCACATTGGTGAATGCAGTGAAAAACGGAAACGGTAATTTTATCTCAGCAGTTATCACAATTTTCCAAGTATCTCAGAAACTGGGGGAAATAAAGATATTTTTTTAATCAAACGCAGTTGCTCATTTGCATTGGTATTTCGATGATTTCACCGTCTTGGTTTTTAATTTTCTGTCGACTGTCAACGTCATTTTCATTAAATTCGAAAATTAAAAGATTATTTAGTACAGTTACCGAATATCTATCTGCACTCATTTTTATTAAACGTATGCCAAGGTGCGACGTTCTCGATACTTGGGTTTTTCCCAGGAAAACTTTATTCCATCGAACCCAATTTCCTTGAACCTAATTCTTGAAATATTTCTACAAACAAAACTTAACCTCCGTATTAATTAAATTCCATAGCAAACTCTAACAAGTTTGTACCAAGCTACATACAAAATGCACCTCCGACGCAAGCTGGTTGCGTCCTTTTATTGCATTTTGTGATGCTTTTGTTGGTTTGCACCAAGTAGAATACGTTATGACGAGTTATCCGATGAATCGGACAAATTTTCACGACAATAAAATTTTAACTCCTCTTAGGATCCCCGCCGCTCAATACGTAAAATGTGAATGCACCAGCTAAGCCATGATGCAGAGCAATCAATATAGATGGGTTTGACCTTGCATACTTCATATTACAGCTCTGTAGGATCTTGTTTGTTTGTTTGTTTGTTTGAGTATCTCGTGCCACTAAAAACCTTTCAGTTATCCGGATACGGTGTCCACTAGAAGCATAGATAGTGCTGCTTTGACTGTGTATAGCCTGCCGTAAGCATTGAAATGATACCACACCCAGTCACATTATCCTGGCATCAGATCAGTAAGTCGTGGATCTACCCTTGGTTGAGATGTTAAATTGAACCCGGGGTCAGTCGTACCAGAAGCAGACGCTCTCCGATTGCGGTGCCAGGTCCGGTCCATAGTCTATGTGTATGCGTTATGTTTTATGCATGCGTGCGAGTGTGTATGTATAAATATGTATACGTGTGCGTTTGTGTCTATTTTCTATAAATGTCAATTCATAGATGTGAACTAAGTACGACAGGAACATTAACGTCAGGATCATGTACAAACTTTATTTATTTGATTTACCTTCAGATACCATCATTTGGCTCACTTTTAATGTGATTTGTCACGAATCAATTCAATGGGCCAATCCTTTTCATTCAGCTGCACGTCGCTGTCTTTCTCTACCTAGACATTCAAGGACTGTGTGAACTCAACTAGTGCAATGGTACTAGAATGCTCTGTGGAAGCCCACTTCATGTTCCAATTATGCACTTTGGGGTCGAACCGTATTGTTTGTTTGTTTATTGGGTTTATCGTCCCACCAACAGTATTTTACTTATCTGGAGACGGTGTATACTTGAAGCAGATATAGTGCTGCCTTCACTGTGTATAGCATGCCGTGAACACCTGTCACAGTCAGTCACATTATCCTGACATTATCCGGGCCAACCAGTCGTGGAACTACCCTTATATTTGCTTGAGCATTAGCAAGGAAGCAACACCACTACCATTTTTAACGACTTTGGTATGTCGCGGCCCGGGATCGAACCCGGGGCCTCCCGTACCTGGAGCCTACGCTCTACCGATTGCGCTACAAGGGTCGAACCGTAGAGTGCGTTTCGCACTTATAGGTGGTATCCGAAAGTTTGGACCAAAGATTTTTTCTCCTCAAATAATCAAGTTAGTTATTGTTACCTGAAAAGGTCCTGCAAATCCTGTTCATTAATGCCCTAGATCTGTGTGCAAAGTGAAGCATTACACACCAATCGTCATTCCAAACAGGTATTTCACATCTGAGCCACGCTGCTGAGAGAGAGTGAGAGAGAGAGAGAGAGAGAGAGACAGACAGACAGACAGACAGACAGACAGACAGACAGACAGACAGACAGACAGACAGACAGAGCGAAAGTAAGAGTGAGAGAACTATTTTTTAACAGAAAACCATCTGACAACTTACTTTTGAAATCGCGTTGTATCGTCATCCGGGTAGTCCAGGCTGACGTCGATATCTATTTTTAGCAGAGATCACTTAGATTTGGACAAAATTTATATTTAGTTTCATTTTTTCGCAGTGTGTACTGTCTCACATATAGACGGTGTTCATTATCGTCTATACTTCGACTTAAGTATGAGATTATGCAAATATATGCATACATTCCCAGAAACCGTGGGGAAAAAATGTTACATGCATTTGGTATAGGTAGACTGACCGATACAACCTTTAAGGGTTACATTTGGACCACAAAGTGCGTTGCATTTGTTATCTTACTAAATCCTTTGCACTATACCACGGCAACTTTGCATGCATATTTAAGAGAGGTCTTTATACTAGTATGGGATATTAATAAAAGGTTTGTTTATTTTGATTGTTTATGCGTTTGTGGTGTTGATTCAGTTATCTGGTGTCATTGTCCACTTAAAGCAGATATATCGCCCCACTATCAATTTTTCAGTTTTTTCGGGATGGTGTCCAATCAGATGCACGTATATTGCTGCCTTCACTGTATATAGCATGCCGCGACCATCTGCCTGATACCACACCCAGTCACACTATCCTAACAATGGGTCGACCAGTCTTGAAACTACCCTTATATTTAAAAATATGTGATGGTTTGGTCTCATGCATTGAAATAACGTATGTGTACATGTATTGGTTTGTCGTATGGCACATATTTACAACAGTTTAATGCTTTGACCCTCAATAAAGACTATAAAAATAATTTTAAGTTTGAATTAAGTTGCTCGAGAATATATGTTTAGGTGACAAAATAGTCCATCGTGCATTTCTTGTCATTTAAATACGTTTCGCCACACAGTTTTATATTTTTATTTTTAAAAATCACTCACATATGCATTAACCTGCGCCGTGTATTTGTATTTAACCGCCTTTTGTTTTGTTTTTCTGTCTTTCTGTCCCTTTTACCGGATTTTGCATCGGGATACCTCTGTAAACTACATCATCTAGTAAACAAGCAGTGCTGAAGCCAGTACAGCAAATCTATCTAGATAAACTAGATCAGGATGATGCAGAACAACAATGACACTGATTTACCCATTAAATGCACTAACTAACAAACAACCTTGCCAATAGTCGTACGCTGTCGAATAGAGTACGCAGAAAATAATTAGGCCAACACGTAATACCATAATTGTCCAAAAACCCTACCGATCGGAAGTACTCGGGAACTTCCGTGTATGAAACGATCGCAGTATTTGCCGATAATTTGCTAAAGACGCGCTTTCATCTTCATCTCTCTACAATGATCTACCCAAGGATACCACGTCTTAGTAAACAAACAACTCATCCAGTTATATTGCTGCTGAAGCTGCTATTTACGAGCGATATCTAAGCTGTCGTTTACATATTGCTAGTAGGTTGTTTTAACAAGCACCAATCTACGAATGATAAATGCCCGGTGCCAGAGGTTGGCTGGTGCGACTGTAGTGAGTGCAGCGTGGGTCTTGGAAAAACAAGCACGTTATCGTGTGTGCACTTTTAGCGGTTAACTTTAATCATGTCGCATTTTGACAAACAACGTTATGTCTACATGTAGCTAACAAAAATATTGATAGACTTAGCAAGAAATAATGATTCAACCTGATCAAGGTTTAAATAGCAGACGGGAGGTTTACAGACGTATATACGGAGACCAGCTTCACAAATTTACTTGTAGGTGGATACATATGATCGAGTTTGCTTGTTGTTTGCAAAATACACATATATGCTTCGAAGCAAAAAGTAGTGTTCTTTCGAAATTTCGACAGTTGACAAGTTAAGTTTTTTTAAGTGTCTGTCCATGAAAATGTATACATCTACTATGCATTATCCTCGTAAGAAATGCATGTAAACTCCCTCTGGTTTTGCTTTTTATGAAGTTTTAGCGCCCCCGCCCCGCACCTAGCCATTTAAGAAGATATAGCCCCTAAACCCTTTAAAGCCTATTAGCATGATATAGGCCATAAAGAAGATATACTAGTAGCCCATATACACGTTAAATCCTATTAACATGATATAGGCCTTAAAGAAGATAGAGTCTCAAAACACGTTCAAGCCTATTAACATGATATAGTCCTGAAGAAGATATAGCCCCAAAACACGTTACAGCCAGTAAACAAGTTATAGCCTCTAAAGATGTAGCGTAAACTGTTACAAAGTGGATGTTACCAATGTGCTAAATATTAATTAGAAAAACAAAATAATAGCTACGTTATATGCTGTCCGCTTTTGACCAGATATACCATGGCATGTCTTCAAAGTGTCAAAAATATCCGACAAAACCTAAAAGGACAAACATGGATGATAAATACCTTGCATCAATTCAGAAAACGAGAATCTAAATTAAGATTCCACGAGCAAAGATAACATTTTAAGCATTTGGTGGTTTTGAGTTCGGTATGTCCGCATTGACTTCTTACATCTGCATTCTGTGCCATTTATCGGAAGTATCCAGTTCATACCTTTCATCCACTGGTTAACCTTTCGGCAATATCTATTGACCCCGTTTGTCCGGGGACTTTAGTAGATAAACGACCACAAGCAGCGTGTGTGCTTAACCTGGTCTTGTCTAAATAATACAGTTTGTATTGTAGCAGCAATCCGGGTCACCAGGTGTAGAGCCAAATAACAGTACAACAACAATCGTGACTCAGCTGAACCCAGTCACGACTCTCGCAAGGCCTCGCAGAGGGAAGGGCCTGTGCAGCAAGGGAATTCCCCAAACTTTCGATATCCTGACCGCCCAATTGCTGGCGGATATCGGTAACGCAGTGCTAGCTGCTTTTGTCAGAAGTACTGAGACAGTAACGCAGGCATAGTTTAACGTTAAATTGATGTTGCATTAGATAATAACCGTTACTAAATACTTAACTATCAAACTACATGCAGAAGTAGCTGGGACTATAGATAGAGACTGAACAACAAATAGTGCAAACACCGACAACAGCTGGTTGATCTTGATCCACACTATTTGATGAAATCTGGCTTAAATAACATTTACTTTTTCCATACATTTAAATGAGTGGTATATCATACTGTTGATGTCATATTTTGACGACTGTCTATACTTGAAGGTTATTTGCTTGGTTTGGTCACAGATGTAAGAATTTGCACTTACAGTTATTTTTGCAAAAGACAAAGCTTTTTTTGACGGCCTTAGACAAAGGATTAAAAATACATCTGATTAGTAGATTAGATGTAAACATAACGTCCTCTAACAGTGTATGATGTCTCAAGGTTGGGGAAATAAGAAGCATAGCGACAGTTATTAAATATGTTTGTTAATTAGCAAGCTCGACATGTTATAAATTGAAATTAAGCATGATGTTATATGGATTTACGTCAATGGTAAACAATGCGCTGATTTTCTGAAATGTGAATCGATTATTAAAATTTAAATATAGTGATTCTATTGCGGGTATACGTGTATGCGCGATGCGCGATGCGCAAAACGGGTGCCATATTGCGTCAATCGGAACTCCTCGGGTAATTCCGTCCTCGGGACAATCTTCCCTCGGATGTATCTGGTGCAATGATACTTACTGAAATCACGATCATTTTGTTCGCCGGATGTCAGAACAAGAATATGCCTTAAATGTAGTTCGCACAAAACATGAACAATGGCATCGTTTGACAGCTGCTTGTCTGCTGCGCTGGATAAATTAAAACTGGATGATTTTATTTGAAGCCGCCACAAATTGAAGTTTTACAGGCATCGCACTGTTGTGAGCTGTCATCCAAGCTGCCATCTTTGTTTTGACGTCTGCCACAAAAGTAGTCCCATTTAGGGAAATGGCCGAGGTGATCCGACTTCTTACATACATCCGAGAGAGCATTTGTTATTAATCCGAGGTGTTCCGATTGATATTGCGTGTGTATGAATTCATCAAATCGTACTTAACTTACTGCCTCAACAATATCGATTCGTCTGATTTTCATCAATATTATAATATCAATAATCAATATCGATCTGTTATATGCTCAAGTTGAATATTTCAAAAATAAACCTCTTTTCTCTTCTGTTTTATATCAAAACTGCGCACGCAGTTAAATACGTCACATGTATGCACCAGAGATAAATAATACGTTAACTTGCTTGTTAGCAAGGATACAAGTAAAATATATTGAAGTTAAATACATACAGTTATGAAGGGCATATCATGTGGCGCTATGTGTCTAGTTGCTCTACGTAAAAACTGTGACCGCGTTGTTAAATATTGTCATTATTATTTAATAGTTCTAGATTAAATCTCTGGTTACGCAACGACACTCATTATGTATGCACGTATGTATATGTGTAAGTGGCTGCGTGTGCGAGGGCGTGTTGTGTGTCTGCGTGCGTACGTTCGTGCGTGTCTGTGATACATGTATATACTCTGCAATTGGTATTTACTTAAATTGAGACGAACATTTAACCACCTCTAATATATATTTAATGCCCTCATCCAAGAAAAAAACTCTCTTTTTACCTTTGCACACCCTTCCTTTCTTGCGACAGGATAACATTAATAATAAATATTGCTTGAAAAATAGATGCATGTCTTTACCTTTCGAAGACAGTATGTTTTAGACATATAATAAGTTCTCTCAAAAGCTAAGGTACGACTTGAACTAAGAACTTATTTTACGAGCTCTGATTATTTTTTACATAATCTAAAGAGCATTAGGCTATGTACTTAGCGTATATAATACAGCAAAAAAGCACTTACATTTAGAAAGATTTATGGAAAAAAAATTTAAGTCAATGTTTTTATGATATAAATCGTATTTTATGTGTCTCCTGAGAGCACTGTCATAAAGTTCAAATTCAAACAAAGCAGGATAAGAATAATAAAAAAACAACCTTATATAAATGTTAATTCGTGACGTCAAGCTATATTGGTGAAGGTGAACCCTCGACAAATGGCTGGGTAGAACCACTGCAGGTCAGTAGGAAGACATGCAAACAGTAAGTTATTAGGTCCATTATAAATTGAGGATGCTGATAACCTGACTGTATGTATCTCAAAAACTCTTACTCGTCCAGTCATAGAACAGCACCAAAACGTCATACAATGTCGACGTCATTTGCAAATGACGTGTCATTTGAATATGACGTCATTTGGCGTAAGATTACGACATAACTCCAAGAAACGCGTGTTTATAACAACACCCAATTAGTACAAATAGCGTGCGTAGCGACAGTCAACAACGACAGTGCATAAATGTCGCCTAGAACAAAATAAGAACCAACCATGTATTTGTCATCTCGGTCTATAACGTAAAATAAAATGTAAAGATAAAAGAGTCGCCATTAAAAACGTCTAAAACATATTTGAATAAATATACATTATGCTATTTCACTTACAAAGGTTATATTATACTTCATATACGACATGACAAAACTAATGTCAGTAATACTTGGATTTTTTATTTATATGTTGATAAGTTTGATATTTATAGCAATATTTCTACATCCGTTCGTCTTTATTTTGCACCTTTAGAAAACAAATTCTCTTATCAATGCTAGCGTTTACCAGAAAATGCGGCCTGTCATTAATTCACGACCGTAGACTTATTTTATCATACAGTACCAGCTATTAACTAATTAACAATTACTATGCACTAGATACTTTATAGTGAAAGAAATCGTTTTCTAAAACATAGAATTAAGCATCAATAAGAAATAGTTTATTATTGTAACGAATGCGTCAATATGTTATAATTCGTACATCACAAATGATAAATAAGATGTCTATTTTTTGGTTTATTTGTCTGTTTTTTGTTTGTTTGTTTGTTTTTGTTTTTGTATGTTTTGTTTTTTAAAATACATCGCAGCAACTAGTTATGATCATTGCAGAGACGTTCATCTGTTTGGTGGAGGAAGACCCCAGACAAATGTCTGGGTAGAACCACCGGCGCACCGCAAGTCAGCTGGAAGACTTTCCCACATTCTTAGGCCGCAATTTTGATTTTTATATGAAATTCCCATGGACGAAAAGTATTTTAACCGTCATATAAAATGCATCAAATTATTCTCTGTTTCGAAGTGTTAACTGGGAATATGAAATCTGGTACCTGGCGACGAATCAGTTTTGCCACTTAAGTATATACACATTTAAGCCATGATTGGACAACAGGCCCGTCCTACAAAATCTGGATTAATGTGCAGACACGTTCAACAGATTTCATATCCGAACAAAGACGCACTGGTTTACCCCCCCCCCCCCCCCACCAAAAAAAAAAAGAAAAAAAAAAGAAAGAAAAAGTATCGAACTCTGTACAAAACTAAAGCAAAACATGCACATAAACAAAGACGGTAGCATGATCCAGGGACATTGTGTGCACACATCATTGATAACAGTGCGGCTGCGGTGAGGATCTGGAACTTCATTCATTGATACAATTCTGGAAAAAAAATAATAGAACAATAGGTTAGTGTGGCAGACATGAAATAAGGGCGCCAGATTCGAAGTTTTTGCAACATTTGCAGAACAATATAGGCCAAACGGATGTAGACACTAGACAGTCATATTTCACTGTTTTTCCAAGAAAAAATGTTTGAAGTCGCATTTGAAAGAAATCTGTTTCACTTATAGTTCTGCTGAGACGAATTTGACCTTAAGATAATTCAATGAAATTTTCAATTACTATTACAAAAAACTGTATATATATATATATATATATATATATATATATATATATATATATATATATATATATATATATATATATATATATATATATATATATATATATATATATATATATATATATATATATATATATATATATATATATATATATATAATTATACAGTAAGGAACTCTTACTCCGGCCTAAGAAATCAACCGACAAAATTTACTTTTGAAGCTTAGTATTTTATAACCTATCATGTAAGTTTTTTCACAACTTTTCTCTTTTATCTGGTTGGTCGGGGAAGGGGATGCACCCCTGACTATCGCTGAAAATCAATCGACATTATGAGTACAAATACATCGGCGGTGCTCCTTATACAACAAAAGATTATCAAACAAAAACAAGACAAGACTGTACTGTTTTTATAACATTCTTATTTCTGTCAAAATATACAAAAAGTCGTCTGAAATGAAGTTATTTGTCTCGGTTTTTCATTGTCTGAAAGCATTTCCCTCGTAAATATACCGAAACCTTTGTTTCATAAACATCCTAAGTGAATAAAAGGTAAAATGCCAAAACAACAGGATACATGCTTTGAAGTAATGTCAATTATTCCATACATATTTCTTTTCTTTATTTTTTTTCCAGACAAAGGAAATGTATTTTAACAATGATATGTTATGTGCATTAAATCAAAGTAATTAAACTACAAATGTCCAAAAAGTTTTTTTTTTATCAGCTCTCGGTGAAGATTTTTTTCAAGATGACATTTCTATTAGTTATAAGCAGTACATTCTCTGCTTACTACTGTAATAACCGCAGATGTAAAAATATAAGCACTGAAAACAACCCTCTCTGCTTGGTTTAGCGTTTTCCAAAGTTGCGCGGTTAAGCAACAATTACTGTGCCTAGAGTTTGGATGCGCGACTTGGAAAGCGCCGGCCTGCTTTACATTGGAGGCAGCGGTAGGATAGTCAACTGCCGGACTAGAATTGCGTGCCCACGGAATTTCCCAGATCAAGTCTCGGGACGAGACTTCTCAGAGGAGGTAGTAATGTAACTACCGAAGAGGTATAAACATCAGCATTTCAAACCAGCCTCGCTCGTTAAGCAACGGTGACAGTGGCTGGTGAATGGATGGGTGACCGTTGAAATGCGCCAGCCTGCCTTACACTACTTTAATATTTGTTTTCTCTCGTAAAAAATCATTGACACCAGGTCCCGCGAATTTGAGCTGAGATTTCATTGGAGAAATGTTTTTTGCAGTATATATATATATACAATTTTCTGGATCCGCAACAGATTTTCACATATATTTGATACAGTCAAACCTTTAAACCATAGACATAAAGTAAGCTTTATGTAACACTTTTCAAAATTATGTTAAAAGGGCCTACGAAACAGGTGACTCAGTGTCTGAAATGAAAAGACTAGACAACCTTTTCCGTGAAGCTGTCTAACTTCGCTTTGACGTACTTAGAAATGCTGACGCATGCTCAGAAAGGACGAATATCAAACCTTTTTTGGTAGACAAAATACCTCCATTTGTGTAGCAACCATATACCGGTACTTAACAGAACAATTCAACACTTAACCACTTATACACATAATGCGTTCAGAGATTTACTAATTGCTTATGTTACCATTAAAGGTATCTTTCCTCCCAACCGCGCAATTAAATAACTATAACAGTAGACAGAATTTTAAAGGTGGTATCCGACAATCTGGACCATTTTTTCTTTCATGCAGCCAAAATATTGTTGTTACCTGAAAAGGTCACGAAAAAATACACCAACCTGGAAAGTAAAGCCACTTGTCATTGACGAATGGTATCTATTTTTAGCTGAAACCCCCATCGTGGTTATTTATAGATTTAGAAATGATGAACTTTTAAAATGATATATTTCACCATTTGTAACTATCCTCCAATTGAGGTAGTCTTATAAACAGCCTTTACAAAAACTAAAGTTTATATTACTTGCAGCATGCATGCAATTAATTATTTCCCAGAATAGAGGTAAGACCACACAGGGTCGTAGCTAAGCAAGTTGCATTCACAAAATAACGGGGGTGGGGTGGGGTGTCCAGGGACATCCCCCCCCCCCCCCCCCGAAACATTTTGAAAACATTGGTGCAATTTTGCGCATTTGTTCTAAGGTGCTTTATCTAGTACTGAAAATAGACAGTTTGAGGAACATTTATCAACAAAAAACATTAGCTTCGAATATTTTATCTGAAACAGCTGTTATGTCATTATCGAAAACCATGATATTATGACTAACGAATTTGACACTTACGCGCTTCCGTAGATTTTTTTTTCAAACGGCGTGCATATCACTTTTTATTTATTTCATATTTCTGATGCTTTGTTTTCCTACTTTAATGCGATGGATTTGGATTCTCAATAATGATAATAGTATTTTACAGGTATACCTTTCACAATAATGTGAAGGAGTGTTATTGTTTTTGATAAACAACACACCTTCCATCCTACGAAGACACGCTACTTTCTCCGAACTGTAAGTTCGAAAGTAGGAGTGGGACACGTACAGTGACTTTGTTTCTATTTTGAACTTACCTCACTGAGCTTATTATGCCAAAATATTCTGCCGTTGAGGCGACCTGGGAATACAGACGCATTTATTTACATGAACGACCACGACAACAACTACAGTACTATGGTATAGTACTAGAACTATCGAAATAAATTTGATAAACGGAAAATGTAGGCGTTAAGATGGACAATATGTTTCTAAGTTTATTGATTGTTGGGAAAGATTGCAATTTATATATATATTTATATTTATTTATTTATTTATTTATTTATTTATTTATTTATTTATTTATTTATTTATTTATTTATTTATTTATTTATTTTTGTCAAAATCATGTGGATTCAGTTACACGCCAGAAAACGTTGTTATATGTATTAGATATAGTCAAACTGTTGGATACACCTTTTAACGATGCTAACCAACAGTTTGGACCAAAATATCTTTTCTCAAATGACCAAATAAGTCGGTGTTACATTAGAAGGTCCTGCAAAATGATGTTTATTGATGTCCTAGATCTGTGTAAACAGCCAAGCATAAATCACCACTCGTCATTACAAACAGGTATTTCCTATCGGAGCCACGCTGCAGAAATAGCTATTTTTAAACTAAGAAAACCACGTGGCCACTTACTTTTGAGATCACGTTGCACAGTCATCCGGGCAATCCGCTCTGACGTCGATATCTATTTTTAGCAGAGACCACTACGGAGCTTTTTACACGCTGGGAAGGAAATACATTCAGATTGTTTTTTTTTTCTCTCGATTAGTTCTTTCTAACAATATGTTTTGTGCTCAGGATCATATTTATTATCACAAATGTATAGGATTATACAAAAATTATACACCAATGCCCTAAAGCAGTGATTCGATATTGTGATATGCCTTCGATTTATCATCTTTAAGAGAAACTGGACAAATGAAAGTGCTGAAAGCAGAGGGTTTAGGGTCGAGAACTTTAAAGACGGAATGACCCACTTTATCGCGGGATAATCGGTCACTATCGGCTCGTTCGGGTTACGTCACACACGAGGTCTGGATTCCGTATTCTTGAGCGTTCCGGAGGGAGAAGGGGGGGGGGGGGGGGGTGTTGGACATCAATAGTTAGCATATGTTCAGGTAACATTAATATATTTGTTTGAGGGAAGAAAATATGTTCTAAATTGTCGGATACCACATTTAATAACTTGTGTACTTTAAACTTCATTAAGCGTTGCATTTGGAAGCCAAATTTTGCATCAAGGCTAAAAATATTAGTGAAATATGTTTTTAAAATATTACTATAACACTTATAAGTCGATGTTTCAAAATTAATAAATAACTAGATTGCATGTATGGGGGAAACAACTTTAAAACATCTTAAATTATTTTTGTTAAGACTTTCATTTATAGTTAATCTATAATTTTGAAAATTCAATTGACTTTGTTGTGTTTTTTAAGAGATCAAAGGGTTTTAATAAAAATATGATAAACTTATTATAATAAATTTAAGGTTGAACCAGTCACACATAAACCCTTCCTTACTCATGCAGATTCTGCTAATGATTGTGAATGGTTTGCAATATGGCGTATACATGCAGGAAAATACAAGTATTGATTTTTAGCCATATTTCTATGAGCATTCGATTATGAAACACAACGTGCTTCATCAGCAATGATAAACATGAAATCTAATTACATACGTTGAAGCAAATGGTAATTGAACATTGCACACGGTAAGGATAAACATAGAAATCAAGTTACGTACATTGAAGTGAAAGGTGATTGATTGAACATTGCACAGATAAAGGCGCCGATAATATCTGTAATTGAGAAATAAGAGCGCATTAGTTCCTAAAATAGATCACCACATTAAGTGTTACTATATCAGGACAATGGAGTTTTATCAAGTTTAGCTGGCTCAACAGCTTTATATTGCAATGCAGGGGCGGGTCCAGGATTTTTTCTTTCATTGGGAAGGCACTAGGGGGCGGTTGACAATTGAGCGAGCACCGGCTAGTCGTGCTTAGGAGGTATGCGTTCCCAGTAAACTTTTGAAAGGTAGAATCCAATTTAAGCAATTTCCTGCATTTCAGAAGAATATCCATATTCCATAAGTTCAAACTTCTATTCTCAGAGACAAAGATAATCTATAATCATATTTTCTTTATGAGATGAAGGAAGAGGTCAAATTGAGAAAGAAATATAGGTACAAGTAGTGTTAGTGGGGGAGGGGTGCTTGGTGGGGTCTAGGGTCAGTGTTGGTATCTAGAACAACCCTCGCCACCGCTAGACTAGCCCATGCTGTGATAAACCTCATGCTGCTAAGCACGAATTGGTCTGGTTTAGGTGTGTTGATCCTGTTCAGCTGGGAGCTGCCTGATCACGATCTATACTCTTTGCTCCTAATGTTTTCATAAAATATCGTTACTCCTGCGTGATGTTGCGTGATGCTAACTAGAGTTTGATATGGTTATTCACAACTGGCGCACAATAACGGTTAAAGATGATATCCTACAGTTTCGACAACTTGTCCTTAGCTATGGTGCACTGCTTTTTTTAAACTGTTCACATTACAATCTATATCACATCCGGTCAAAAAGTTCTGATGCTGATACAATCGGAACTCCTCGGATAATTCCGTCCTCGGGACAATTATCCCTCTTGTGTATCTGGTGCAATGATACTTATTGAAATCACGATCGTTTTGTTCGTCGGAAGTCGGAAGAAGAATATGCCTAAAATGTAGTTCGCGCAAAACATGAACAATGGCATCGTTTGAAAGCTGCATGTCTGCTGCGCTGGGTAAATTAAACTTGGATGATTTAAAATTGAAGCCGCCACAAAATGAAGTTTTACAGGCTTCATACTGTAGTGAGCTGCCATCCGAGCTGCCATCTTTGTTTTGACGTCTGTCACAAAAGCAGTCGCATTTAGGGAAATGCTGAGGCGATCCAACTACCTACATACATCCGAGAGATGATTCGTGAATTATCCGAGGTGTTCCGATTTATGCTGATAAACAAAAATTCCCGTCTGGCTTATTTATAGATCAGGAGAAACGAACATTTGGAAATATTTTGTTAATTATTTGTACTGTCTAACAATTGGCGTACATGTGGTGTTCGAATTTGTCTATTTAAACCTAAGTTTTTTTTTCAGAAGATATATCAAAATCTCACAAAACAAGCTTATAATATTGTTACGTGTATTTATTACAGATAAACTGTCAGAAACAATATTTAACAAGATGACATTGATTTATACGAAAGGGACGTCCATTAAGAAACGGCATAATATGGATTGTCCATGAATACGATACAGTGAAAACAGGAATAATAAGTCTTTCCAAATGCCAACCAACGCATGTCTTTTTCCATTGTCAGGAATTGTCGATGTAAATGACAAAAGCAGTTTGTTTATTTGTCACAAGCTTATGTGCCTATTTTCATTCGTTTATATTTTAATCGGCCGATGGAATTTGTAGTTGATTTCACTTTCATTTCGTCTTCTGTTTGTGAAGATGATGTTGTTTTACCGAATGTGCACTTTTACGGTTGCCAATAGCTCAATCCCTATTCATTCCCGCCCCCCTCCACCCCCTTTAACGATATGCATTTGTAAGATGCCATATTAGGACATTCTATTTCTCCCATTCCTCAGTGTGAAAAACAATAACATGTTGTTTTCTGTCAAGATACTGTTGTTATACTGCTGACATGATTCCAATATTTAAAACTAAACACACAATTATTATTAAGACATGTACTTTTGGAAAAAGTGTTATGCTATTCTGTTTTTACTAAAAGGTCTACGCTAAACACTGTTGTTGTCACCGGCCGCAATAGCTCAGGTTGTTGAGCGTCGGCTTGCGGATCGGGAGGTCGTGGGTTCAAACCCCGGCCGGGTCAAACCAAAGACTTTAAAGTTGGTAGTAGTGGCTTCCCGCCTAACGCTCGGGGCTAAGGGGACAGCATTACGCCTGACTCGTCGTTGTCAGTATAATGGACCGGCCGGGTTCAGTCCCTGGGCACCCCATAAGTGACCCTGTGCTATAATGATAGAAATCTCGCTGCACAGTATTGGCAAAATGCCGTTAAATCCCAAACCCCAAATCCCAACACTGTTGTTAAACCACTCAGCAACAATCATTAGGATGACAAAGTATGGCTTTTAGTATTTCAGTTGTGCTTTATTGAACTTTTGGAAAAAAACGTGCCTCAATCGTTACGCCTCGGATAATTCACAAATCATCTCTCCGATGTATAAAGACATTATAAAATAAAAACAGAATGTTTCGTTATCTCTACTGAAAATCCAATGAATGTGTGTATCTAACAAGATGTGAACAGATAAGTTTATAAAAGAATAATAGAATTTATAGAATAAAATAATTTAACCCCACCCCCCTAAGCACCAACAAATGTTTCTGGATCCGCCCCTGTGAATGATATAGCTGATACTTTTTCGAAAATCCTTAGTTATTATAAATAAGGTTGTTTATTATTTTACGTTATACCTTAAAGGATGTATCCGACAGTTTGCCTATATCAAATACATGTAACAATATC
>CM017562.1:12027139-12077053 GCA_007844125.1 Sinonovacula constricta
AGATCACCAGCCAAAATCGAATTGTAAGATATCCAATGTAAAAACCTTAATAAAGATTTAATGAAGACACTAAAATCAGCTATTTGTGGATTGCATAGCGACGTCCAGCGTAGGACCTTACAAAGACTAGCTTTTGTTGTGATTTTGCAACTTTTCAACGATGTCCAAGCTATCAGGCGCCGCTCTAGAGAACAGTGCCTTTTATGGAATGCATATTTAGGGCTGGTAAACCTAAATGTCCATTGGAAGTGGAACGCCTGACATAAAGTCTTTTTGATGTTTTACAGTAGATTCTTTTGCATTGTGACTGTATTTGCTATTATTAAAATAATCTTATGCAATTTGGTCAAAAACAAAGCTGAAACATTGTAGAGTTATAAAAATGCAAAATAACTGCACTCGTATACTCAAAAATGAACTGATCCATTTAGACCGAAACTGACCATTTCATTGGAAATGTGCGGGTACACTATGCAAAAATTACGGTATATGTTTTCAGAGGATAACTTTCCTTCGCAGAGGCCCTGTTAATTAGATCATGTATTGGTCTTTCTCTCACTATATAATTTTGGGGTTCTCATAGAAACGGTTTTTAGTTAATTGCTGCCAAAGTTGTGACAATTACCACAGAGTAAAGAACAAATTCTTTTAGTGTCGTGTATTAAAGGGACGATCGTGTATAGCTGGCAACAACCGGAAATCGAAACTGTTTTGCGAGATCTTCATAGAGAAAAGAACCGAGTATTCCGCTGCGACAATAACGTGTCGCTTGCTATTATTAAACAGTAGCAGACATTTTAAATACGAATTCGCAGCTGTCTAGCGAAGTCTTGTTTAACGAAGAGACAGAGTGTGCCGATGTTAATAATGCAGTTCGCAATAACAGATGGTGCAAACAACAAGGAAGAAAGCAAAGTAAAAGAGTCTGTTTCCAATTTCTCTTACTTATTAATGTAACGAATAAATAGTGTAAGGGCGTGTTAAGTTCCCAGATGAGTCATTTTTGTTTAATGCACATGCTCTCTGCGGCGCCTTGGATGTATTCCGTGTGCAACAATGCAGCAGGCAATAGCCAACGTATCGAAGTTGTGGACAACAGCGAAATACACAGTATCTGGCAATAACGAAAACATAACACGTCTTGATATTCTTCTCTGATTGCATGTTATATTCGGCACCATGGACGTCGTAATCATTGCTATTTCAAGTTACAGGTGCAGGAAGAACCACATACGCACAGAGGCGTAAATGCGTTTAATAAAATTAATCATCACAACAAAAACGAAGCCTTTTACTTTGTACATATGCATAGTAAGGTAGCATTTGAAAACATTTTGGAATTATTTGCGTTTTGTAAAAATTTATAAGACCTTTGTTATAAATAAATGATTGTCCTGTCAGGGCATCTGGCGTATTAATGATTCTACGGGACTGTTAAGGCTGATTCCGGATAAAGTCAGACATGTTTTAAAGCCCCTATTGGTCACTTTGGGTCATATTTATATATTTAAAGCAAAACTGTATTAGCCTGTTGGTCATTACATTATATGTAAAATCACTGCCCTTTAAAATATACTGCTGTCATTTCTTTTGGGGTAATTCGTGACGTCGTGGCGCTTTTCAGCTAAATTTACCTTGTTGAGCTGAAAACATGGCCTTCCTCCAGACATTAGACATTAACAATTAAGGCATTAGCGCGATTGTGATTTAATAACACATGAAGTGTCACTCATGTGGTTCTGTGACGAAGAAGCTTTAAATGTGACATCCGGCAGTTTGGACCATTTTTTTCTCTCATGCAATCAAATAATAATTATTTGAAAAAAATCCCGCAATATGCTGTTTATTGGTGCCATACATCCATGTGAAATGTGAAGCATAACACCGTTTTTGGCATTACAAAAGGGCATTTCCTATCCGAGCCACGCTGCACAATTAGCTATTTTTAAATTTAAAAAAAAACCCACACTTGACCACTTACTTTTTTAAATCACGTTTCATGATCATTATGGTAATCAGCTCTGACGTAGATATCTATTTTAAGCTAAAATCCCCATAGTGCTTATTTAAAGATTTGGAAATTTACTCTACTAAAAAAAATAAAAGAGTCATAGACCATTTTAGGGAAAGTATCCACAATTTACCTATATCAAGCACATGTTTGGGGAAATTTGAGCATTATTTCTGCATAAAAACTGTCACAAAAGTCAGTAAAATTCGTGAAATAAATCCCTTTTAATGTTCATTCTTTCAAAATCTATGAATCTATAAAAATGCATAATGGGAATTTTGGCAGAAAAAAAAGTATAAACGTCAGAGCAGATTACCCGGATAATGTGACATTAAAGGTAAGCGGTTAGGTGTTTTCCATGGTATTTCAAAAGCAACAACCGTATCTATGCAGCACGGCTCAAATAGGAAATACCTGTTAGTTAAAACAATTTTTGGGGTTTTATGATTCACATTTCTTATAGATGTAGGACTTTACCAAACATAATTTTACGGAATATTTCCAGATAATAATAGTTTGTATGCTTGTTTGAAGAAAGACAAACTTTGTCCTAAAGGGCCGGGTACCACTTTTAATATTAGCTCTACACTCAATTTGGAGAATGCAATGAGAAGTTTTTTTGTTGTTTTATGCTGTTTTTTGTGTCTTTTTTGTTTGTTTTGTTATCTTCCCAAGACTAGTATCTCAGTTATTTGGTGACGGTGTTCATTGAAGCTTATATATTGTTGCCTTCTCTATGCATAGCATGCCGTGAACACCTGGCATGACACCAAACGCAGTCACATTATCCTGACACCGGGCCAACCAGTCATGGAACTTCCCTTATATTTGCTTGAGCGTTAGAAAAGGGTATAAAACCACTGCCATTTTAACGACTTTTTTTTACATCGAAGCCCGGCAGAGAACCCGGGGCCTCCCGTACCTGGAGCCGGGATTTACCAATAGCTCTAGCAGGTTCGGTATAATAAATTAATTACATGCATGTATAATAATAAAACAGTATTTCTATTTTTGTTTCGGTTTTGAGCCATGTAAGTTAATGCTGTAAAAATGCCTCCCACCAATCTGTTAAAATAGTAGAGCTGTTAAAACACATACCTGTGAGCTTAAAAAACACTGAGATTTTAAAGCAGATTTGTCTGCTAAAGCAGATTTGTTATGGTCCCTTACTGTGTGTGTATATATATATCTTCATTTAGCTGCTCGTTTTTTTAACAAACCAACAGAGAGGCCGACTGGGCCGAAACGTCAATAAATGGTTTAAAGAGACTGTTTACTTTTTGTATATATATAATAATTTATATATGGCTAAAAAGATTAAGAAATGCGACAATGCTAGCTTACAAAGAAGTAATGCAGTGTAATACTTTGACAGGTCAATTATTCTTTTTACTTTGTTATCAGTGCGCATGTTATGTTCTATTTGTTTTGTAAGCAGCTGAAACTGGGATTTTTTAAGGTTTGTGGTAGAAGAAAGGAAAGCAACACAAAGTAAAGTTTATTATATTTACTGTAAACTACATATACAGGAAAGGCACAAATAAATGTAAATGAGCAAACAGCACACCCATTTATTATAAAATACAGAAATACACAAAGCTTTTTTACATCTTATTAAAGCAAGTAAAATAAATAACAACAAAAACGTAAAATACAATAATCAAACATACTAGTTAGTACATAATTAAGAAAGGCACTTTAGCAAGTGTTTATTGCTTTTTTTTGCAATTTCCATTTAGAATATGTGTGAAAAATAAACACTTTAAGTACAATTAATAAATACATGTACCTTAATATTTCTTTTTTTTTAAATATTACTGCTAAATGCATATATGCCATTAATTTCTGCAGGTTAGTAAAAAATAACATCTTATTTACATTTTTACGATGATGTAATAATAATGCACTGCTTCAGCTCTTAACCATTTCTAAGGTATAAGTTGATTATTATTTACTGTGAAAAGTACGGTTACAATCTCAACGCAAGTATATATGATAAAAATATATATTACAGCATATACAAGACCGTTCCATCACTGTCTCAACTCCACAGTTTATCATCTTACATTAAGTTCGACACTCTTCGTGTCAGTCCGTTTTCACCGGCGCAGCTTGCAAATATTTCACATACTTGCATACACGCAAGCGCAGTCAGCTTCCTTATCGGCACATAAAGCGCTTTAACTCAACTATGACAGCAACTTATTTTTCAACTATTGGAGCAATCTTACCCCCAGCCATGTTAAGTGTTCCAATATATGCCCTAAGCTCCAGCGTACAGGCAATACACCCCGAATTCGTCCATATGACAAATTGCAGAATAAATTCAGGCTAGTTAGTTCTTGAGCGTTGTCAAAAGAACATTTAGCGCTGTTTCCTCTCCCCTTTCTCTCTCCCAGTCCCCGTATAAGCACACAAAGTCCGTCCGTGTGATGCAACTCACTGGTTTAATGTCCAACAAAATGCTTATGATGATCACGTGATAATGACGATACAATGTCTGATGACGATCCCCTCCGAGGGGCCTCAGTGGTAGAAAAGGGTTCTCCCTGATGGGGCCCCAATGAGGTTTACAGGAAGTGACGTGACTGGTATGTACATATGGACCGCGCGGCTCTGTGGCTCTGTTTTGTTGTATAAGGAATTTTGTCCTTTTTTTGTTATTTTTCCTGAAAGAAGAAAATGTAAATAGTTTAAACTACTGATCAATATGTCCAATTCATTTAAATTACATAATATATGCAAAGAATCTAGTAAATGCCTTTATTATAAATGTATATTCAAACTGATTAAAACATGATCATTTTGATCTTCGTATATGAAGGTAATATACAAGCAATGAAAAAACCCACACACAACAGTTCTGCTAAATCTGCTTGTGTGAATGTCACTGCACAGTATCGCGGATGCTCACCTTTCAATTATAAGGCGATGTGGGGTTTACTTCACACTGGGAGTTGTACAACTTGGTTGGGCCAGAGTTCGTCCATCAATATTTGCTCATTCCGGTTCTTTTCGGTCTTTGGTGGCCAGTCCAGCAGCACGCATGAGCAGTCAGGCGTTGCCATAGTAACAGGATTCTGTTTTGCAGATGTCTGTGTGGAGAATTTCTCACTCAGAATCTTTGACAGGCTCTCGCAACTCGTCACCTGTAAAATAAAAGACACTTGGCGTTAAAGTTGTGCATAGCGAAGACAAAACAACAACGACAATAGCAACTTCTTTGGAAAGTCAAATCCACGGAAAAAAACACACAGCATAAAACAAATTATAAGCATACTTAGAAGTTTATTGCTATTAACTTCTTTACGGTTTTTTCCAATTGCTAAAAATCATCGAGTACTGTCTACTGCGTAAATAAAATTAAATGCATGGCTGCCTTAATGTAAAAACACATTTTAAAACTGCGTATTTAGATCAAAGAATTACAAGAGATACAATCCAATGCTGTTGTTAATTGATATCTTGGAAACCCAAGAAAATACTGTTTACATTTAGTACAAAAATCCTCAGGCTTTTACTGTTCTAAAAATAGCAACCAATGGCATCCTAAACCAAGTTCAATGACTTTCTGGTTTTTCCTAAAGCTTAAATTCATTTTTGGTGTCGTAAATAAGCCACGGTTGAATTGGAATAAAGCCATGCAAAATATTTCGTAGCAGTGTAGTTTGCGTGCAATGCGTCATGTTTCACGTTTGAATGTTTAGACTGAAATTATTGGCAGGTCTTCAAAATGAAAACAATTAGGATATAAAATTGATCCTGCTATGAACTTTTCAAAATATAAAGCTATTTCCATATTTATGTCTTAAAGCGCTTTTCTTTAAGTTTTTATTTTTATTTTTTATTTTGATGAATGCAAAAATGTCGGACTTATTAAGTATAATCAAGTATAATATGTTTTACAAAAATTACCTTCACAGTTATAATGTTGTTCTCTAGACAGTAAGCCTCGATCAGTTTGTGCTGGATGGACATTGTGACGTCATTTGGTGCCACTTCCGGTAGCAGACACAGCATAACGTCATCAGGAACTTGCTGCAACTTCATTGCACACTCGAACACGCCGCACGTAATGCGATCATTGTCTCGTGCTTTCCTTAGAACCTTTGCCACTAATACCGCAAAAGGCTTCTTATCGGATCTGAAAATAGTAAAGCAGCAATAATTATATAATTTGCAATTTCACACAATGCCTAAAAACGTACAAAAAAGAAACTAGGTCACACGGAAAACCAGCTTTAAGCTGTTCACAACCACCCATTTTCCTTATTGATAAAGGTATTAAATGTTTTACTTAAGACGTTGGCAAACGCTGTTTCAAGAAATGTGGACCAGCAAGTGTACCAAAGTTCAGACCAATATACTTATTGAACTAGGCCTTTGTAACAGGTAGTTAATCAATAACACACTGGAAGCTGCCAAACAAGCCAGATCAAGTCAGTCAACACTGGACACTGGGATCAAGTCGCAATAGAGTAGCTCGGCGATCAATGGAAGGGAAGTAACTCTTACAGTTGCCACTATTGTTATTAGTTTCTTGTTTGTAATTAAAACTTTACACTGGTTATATGGGCATATCGAGCATAATGCAAGTCTATGCATGTATGCTATTAAAACTATTGTTGATAAACTAAAGGCAACTTGACAATAACATTTACTTTTGAAGTTTTGAACATTAAAAACAACAACATTATTTGAATCAAAATTGCATATGCTCTCAAATAAGCAACGACAACAGTAAAATTTATGAAAAACAACATTTCTACCAACGGTTTCTTCATCATCACTATCATCATCATCATCATCATCATCATCATCATCATCATCATCATCATCTCCATCATCATCATCATCATCATCACCACAACCAGCATCGCTTGTCCTTTCACCATCATCGGCAAAACCTGCTCAAAGTGCCAAATTACTTGCAATAAAAACCTTGTATGTCGGTTTCTTGATAATTGTACGAAATGTTCAATGACTACTGCGTGAAGACCTTATTCAGGATAGCAATTTAAGCAAATGCAAAAAAATGTAGGGTTAATCCTGTCTTTGCATATAGCAGAACTGGTGTATCTTGCAATAAAGTAAGTATCTAGTTAACTGCATATTGCATACCATAATTTGACAAAGGGGTGTTGGGGAAGACCCGGTCTGATCGCTTGCGGGTGATGGTGCAATCGCAGTTATAGCAACGACCTTGACCCTCACAGCCACATGTTTGAAGCCACATCGGCTGTTTTGTTATCTTTAAAACGGATTTGCAATTCTAGACAAAATGATGAATTAAACATTGATCTAATAAATATATTTACACATTTTAGCTTAATCATGTATACGACTCACAAAGAGAACACAATAACTGACTCATTACCGCAGTATGCCGAAGTGTAAAGTACAGTCAGGAATGTCGCGAAGATAATGTGTGAAATAAACTGAACTAATAAATCTATGACTTACTTTTTACTTAGTTTCTGCATGTTGTCGTCTCTTTTTTGTTGTTGTTCACAGTCTGGTAAAGTCATCCTGTCAATAAGGAAAGTATCCAGATACACTGCTGCACTAATCCGTAAAATTGAAGACAATCTGGTTTCACGTCTGCTCAGAAGCAAGATCAACGTTTGAATACGTCAGCCTGGTATGTGGGGTTTTACTAATGGTATTTGCAGCAGGTCCGAACACGAATCGTGGATTTCCCCATCTACTCGCCGCCGATTGGCTGATCTAAGATATGCAGACGAACTCCTAGATACTCCTTTGTTGCTGTTTTGACAAACAAACGCTAATAGGGCAAGTAAATGCGCTAAGAGCACAGCTGAGAGTACTTGCAGGTTGTTCTTATATGATTTCTACTGTTTATTTACAAAAAATAACTAAGTAGACTACAAAAACAAGCAACTTGCATTAATATTAATCGCAACGTTCCGATTAATATCGTATATTCAAATGAGGTTATCACGTGATAGCCTAAGGCCACGAGACTTGCCATGCTGTAAAACAGATCGTCAATTGCACAACGTCACTCTCGCCTCAGTATGGGAGCTATTTTTAGCAACTTAGGGAAAACCCCGCCGATCATGGGACCTCTAAGCATGTCATATTTATCAGAAATCCCAGCGAGCGATATAAATTCTCCGAAAATATTCAAACTGGCGGTTTACAAATGAGGACATTCATGTAGGTGGGGATCGGTAAATGTGATTATAGGAAGAATGTTTTTGATTTTGATATTTCGGAGTTTGAAAACACAATGGTTTTAACTCCAGTTAGAACATGTGGACCTGCTTTCCAAAGGACACGTTGAATTGACCTGTACTTAGCTGATGAAACATTTCGCTATGTATTCCGAGGTACCTGGCGTGTGTCCTCTATTTTTAACTTTGACTCAAATTGGACCGACCAAGATCAAAGTATGCAGATGCATTTATTTCACACATTCCGATAGTGGATTGTGTTCCTTTGTTCTTTGTTCGTTAAACATTTTAGTAGATCCACTCATTCTCATTCCAATGTGCATGTAAAAGGCTAAACTAAACCACGACTGGAATCCAGGAATAGGCCTATTCTGCGATATTTTACAGTCATATTCAAATAATTAGAATGTCCAGTCTGCTATTTGTAGGTATGAGTCATAACTTACTTTAATAATACAATAATCGCGTAATTAGGGAGACTTGAAATTGTTCCCAGTTGGTGCCAGTAATAGAAATACCTGCAAATGTTGGAGTTTACCGCGAAAAGTGTTATTTCATGTCTAGACCATTTCAGAAAAACATCTTGAAAAAAAGTGAAAAGGGTGGAAACAACTCAAACCGACACTATAGATATAAACCAAACATCTTGAAATTATTACTTAATGGATATATATTTAATAAATATAAATTATTAACATTATTCATGTTTTAGAACAAAATAGGTCAATTTAGATATATATTTCATTCATTTTCCTCACCTATAACAAATGTGATGCAATGTAACATCAAATTGCCAAAAGAAATGGGAATATCAAATGTTTGCTTTTAAGTTGATGATTAAATTTCTCTTGTGGTTTTGTTTGTGTTTGTTTGCAAAAATACAATTTTTAAGGTCATATTGGCAATAAATAGTGGAGATAGAGGATAGAACCACTGAGACGTCGCAGGTTAGTTGCAAGACCTCCTAGCATGCTGAGCACATACTTGATTCTAAAATCAGCCTATGAACATCACTGAGACATAGAGAGCCCCAGTGCTTAAATAACTGATGGTCACATAATTATCTTTACACTTTAACCATGAGCAAAGTCCTATTTCTCATCCTTTACAGACTTTAACAAAAAATCAGCATACCAAGTAGTGTCACGATTCATGTTCTTACATAGTCAGTTTAATTGACAATTGTCCTTTTCACTATAACCTAAAATTGCCTAAGAGGAACATCACGTTTTAGCAGAAATACACAAACAATCCTATGGCTGAGCATGGCAATTAGCATTCTGGAGTGTTCGTTTGTGACAGTCATCATCATGAGCGCGAAGTCGTTTGACATAACGACGCACGTCTAGCCACTTATTGCATTAAGCAATATTTTTGATTACTCACTAAATAGGATTATTTTCTAGAACGGTTGAACGCACCATAACGCATGGACAACGTATTTGGCGATTGTACTTCCGGATAAAGCACGCGCCAAAAAAGGCAAATATATACATAAATTGCCCCATCTGTCTATCGGACTAAAGCTTGCTAGAAATACGTGTCATGTTGAATTCCCAAACACTTGAACCCTACATATGGCATTTATAATCGCAGGCAATGTTATGGCAAAGGAATTTGTCCCAACTTAAGAATTAAATATGACGAGACGCTAAATAAAACACAATCAAATGTAGAAACAAACTATTAAAATATGCAAGATAAAAGACAACAACAGATAATAGGCCATATATGTGGATTAAGAATCAGAAGTCCGAACGAGCTTTTCGTCAAGGACAAATAGCACAAACAACATGCCTTGTCCAAGATATAGGTCATCTCGTTTTCAGTACAACGGATAATCTTTTAATCACGTCCATGAGTGGACCAAAGCTTAGGCAATTAATAAAAACAACGACATTTGTCTCTGATCCAGGTTGATCGAGTAAATAAACAGGAAAGATAAAATTTCAGTATTGATAGAGAAATAGCTTGTTTTCGTTAGGTTTGCGTTGACAATACCATGTGTTATAGTTTACAAGGAAGCTTCAAGCCGGAATGAAGACCCGTAAGTCCTCAGCCCGTCACACGCGTGAGTTCGAGTCCCGGTCGTGGGGAGAACTTTCATGGGGAGGTTTTTCAGCTAACCTGCGGTGCGCCGGTGATTCTACCTAGACATAAGTTCGGGGCCTTTCTCTGCCAATAATTAGCTGGACGTCTCCAATTTTAATTCATGACTGTGTCGGTGCTATGTAACTAAAAACAAACAAACAAACAAAAAACAAGCAAAAATAAGAAAACATCAACATAAAAGCAATTACAACAAACATTGTTGAAGGATAATGGTAAGAGAAATTAAATTTAAATTAAAACTACCTATTACCTTGGCAAGTAAGTGACTCTTGTTAGAAAGAATAACATACGAACAGTATCAATTTTGCCGAACTGTCGAAAACTTCCTTTAACAGTCTTTTCTTGTTTTATGGTGGAGAAACAATACAGAATCATATTTATTTGCTAACAATTCCAAGCAAAGGTAACAAGACTGCAGCAGACAAAGAAAAACCTTACAGAGAAGAATTCTTAAAGTCTTGTAAAGTGATGAGAAATAATTGTCCAAGGGAAAAAGAAGGAAGAAAAACCGTGCGTGCCCATACCGGGATTCGAACCCTCAACCCCAGTTTTGAAGCAAATTAAATCTAATTTACTTATTAACTTACTTCCGACTCTGCGCAATCTGAATACGCCGCGCGAGCTTGACTACCACAACGTAGTCTGGTTCCCAGCGTACTATCCTACGCAATAGTACGTCTGGCTGATGCTAACAATGGCGGCCTCCGCTTTTTTTGGAAAATAACACGGTAATGTTTGGTGTTAAAACCTTTGCAAGTGTGCCAAGAAGTTAGGACTCTATAATTAAGTATTGTAAAGACATTATTGTAAAAACATCGACACTATTCTACTAACAAATTTCTAGAAACAGGTAATGTACCATTTAAAATTACTTATTGTAATCGCTTATATGAACTAAGTTATGATCATAATAAAAAAAATCTTTCGAATGGCACAGCGATAAATTATAACTCGTGCTTCGCTAAATGTGTCTGTAAACTTACATTGGCGGTCGCCATTTTCAGCCTGTGCCTGACCCGATAACGTAGTGAAAGGGGAAGGAACTCCAGACTAACCACAGCGTTGACATAAATTTTAAACCCTTCTTGATATTGTCCTTGAGCGGGGTTATGTGTACTTACCAGCACAATGCGAACGTTGCAAGTGAGTAAACCCAAACTAGGACTGCACAAAGAAAATAGGTACGGCAGTTCTATCTGGTGTTCTATTTTACTGCATGTTCTCCTGGAAATGTCAAGTTATGGACTGATGCAAGAAATATTGACGCTCCATTACATAAAAAATGTAAGAATCAATTTCATTTAATGATAATTTTTACAATTTGAGAAGAATAGAGGACGCACTTTTGTTCTTCATGACATGTCATGATGGATCCAGAGAGATGCGTAAATTTGCTGATCAGTCTGTTTAAAGTATAGCATTGTGAAACGTGCTGTACATTGTAAATAAAAAACATTTCCAAACGTGGTGTTTTCGCATAATAATGAAATGCATGGTTTACGACACGGTGCTTACTGTCCTGATTGCGGCTTTATTTGTTTAGTGATAATAAATCCTCCCACTGCCCACCCGATTGTCAGGATGCCATTAATCTTGCGTTTGTTTATTGTGACTGTACAGGTACGAGAACACGTAAATTGGCGATTTAGTTATATTTAAGGTAAACGACTCACCAACAATATTCCAATCACATAAGCCCGATATTCACCCCCCCCCCCCCCCCCCCCCCCCCCTATAAGATGCAGGCCCCGCGCTAAGTTCGGACGTATTATTCGACGTCGTTTAATTGTTTTGTTGCTGGAGCGACTTTTAAAATACATAAAAGACCACGACACTTGAAGATATAATAGCTGTTAGGGCAGAGTTTGTGCAATTTCGCATATTTAACATTTATGTTAAGAAGATAAGGGAAGCAAAACAAACAAGCAATCAACCAATCATTATAGTCATCAAGTCATTATACTAAAAGGTCATATATAGTGCACGTGTTATAATAGAAGCATCATGCAATCTAAACATGCACAGCATGAAGTGGTCAGAGATGGACCAAGGAAGTGGGAATGCATTTCCCAGCCCCCCACCACCAGGTAAAAGAGTAGAAATGTGAGAACACGTACATGTAATTTTTAAAAAGGTAGCTTTTAAAATAAAAATAAAGCTTTTAAAGAAAAATTTTGTCGAAGTAAGGGTCCCTTACTTTGTATATATATCTAGTATTTACTGCGAAAAAGTTGAATGGATCTTGATTCATACCTACACCAATATTTTCTGGATCCGCGCCTGGAAGTGGTCATAAATAGAGAATAACCAGGATTCGCACAATTTTGCAAAAATCCAAAACATGCACCATTTGCAGCAAAATGTTTTGTTTCTTTTTCCTGGCGGTGTTTGGATTAACTTTAGCATTATTACTGCTTTGTAACAAACATTGCAGGCGAAACACAGTGTGAAGTATGTCAAAATATGAAAATAAGGAAATTAGACCCCAAAACTTACGCAAGTAAAAAAAATAATGGCTTACGTATAATTCCAAAAGTACAGTTCAAGTTCCCTTTAAAAAAGCGTAAAATGGGATTATGAAATTTGCTCAACGGTGTCCTTGAATGACGTTGATAATGTTTACGTCTAAATCTACCCATCTATGGTTACGAAATAATTCACATTCTATCACCTGAGTGAAGTTGGGTAAAAGTGCATTACATAACACAGCCTGAGATTCGAGAGAGTAAACAAATTTATTGTTTTTCTAACATACCCGTAGAACGCCGCTCTTTTGGAGATAATACTCACGCTGTAAGTGTTTAGCCCATTTTGTCACGCATACCTGGGGGATTTTCAAGCAATATAAAGGCGGTATTCGACAGTTTACTTATTTCGTATACATATTACGGAAACAAATGCCTGTTCTGGGGAAATTGATGTATGATAGCTGCCTAAATTTACACTAACGCTGAAGTAAAGACTGTTTATAACATTTCCTCATTTAGTTGACAGAACAAGTCTCGAAATATATCGTTTTAAATGTCCATTATTTTCAAATATATTAATAAACACGATGGGTAGTTTAGCTAAAAAAAGATGCCGACGTCGGTGCTGATTGCATGGACGATCTTGTAATTTGATCTTAAAAGTAAGTTTGTGATTTTCTTCCTTAAAATGTAGCTAAATATGCAGCGTGACTCCAATATAAAATACAGTGTTGTTGTGACGAGTGATTTGTTGTGCTTTTACTTTTCACATAGTCGCTTTATTTCCAAGTCAACAAAATAAGCATGCTAGTTATACTAAAAATAGATACCGACGTCAGATCGGATAACCCGGAATTTCAATCGGAACTTCCCGGATAATTCCGTCCACAGGACAATCATCGCGCGGATGTATCTGGTGCAATGATACTTACTTAAATCACGATCGTTTTGTTCGCCGGAAGTCGGAAGAAATGCCTAAAATGTAGGTCTCACAAAACATAAACAATGCCACCATTTGACAGCTGCGTGTCTGGTGCGCTTGGTAAATTAAAATTGGATGATTTAAATTTGAAGCCACCACAAGCTGAAGTTTTTCAGGCATCGTACTAATATGAGCTGTCATCCGAGCTGCCATCTTTGTTTTGACTTTTGTCACAAAAGTAGTCCCATTTGGGGAAATGGTCGAGGTGATCCGACTACCTACATACATCCGAGAGATGATTCGTGAATTACTCGAGGTGTTTCGATTGCCGCAATCTCAGTAAGTCATCAAGCGGTTTTATAAGTAAAAATAGCTTTCTGTGCAGCTTGGTTCAGATGGCAAACACTTGTTAGAAATGACGAGTTGATTGTTATGCTTCACTTTTCACACAGATGTTTGACATCAATAAATAGCCTTTGCTACATTGTTTCATTTATTTCCTTGTTTGGGAGAAACGTTAATGTCAGATATCCCCTTTTAATACACCTTAAAGACGTAAAGCAATTCTATAACATCACCATGACCGGAAACGCCAACCCCCCAAAAGTAGGGCTCGCAAATGCGCACGAACACACCTTCGTGGGAACGGGTTTTCCAGGTTATTTCTTATCTAATTCGTCTCTTTTTTCATTTTTTTATTTCTTCAAACTCAAACCCAAGCCCAGAATAATTAGATGAGCAAACATAAGACTTATGTCTGCCTCGAACCACCGGCGCACCGCAGGTCAGCTGAAATATTAAGTCCTTTGCCCTTGACGGGAATCGAACCCAGGCGGTGAGAGGCTAAGCCGGCATAGGAATTACATTTGGACGACTTTACCACTACGCTAAGGGCGCCCCGGACTCGTAAGATGGACACATTTAAGCTGGGGCCTTAAAGCAAAAACATACCAGACGTCTTTTTCGCGCATGACGTAGTTTTAAAGCAACCTAAATGGAATGGAGTATCCAGTTTTCTAGAGTGGTCTTGTGCTTTCGCGTTATATTAGTATTGGTCACGTACTTTATCATTTTCAGGCATCCAATGTGTTTATGTCGTGTAAGTCTCAGGTTGGACATCGCTGTACGGCAAAAAGCCGACCATAATTGTGTATCCGTATATACCATTCTATGCTCAAAATGCACGAGATTCACGCGCGAGAGTAAATACACGCATTATCCGCTGGTCGTATTGGATATTTTGTATTATTAACTTAATTATACAACATTAAAAATCTATAGAATCGAATGCATACTGTTTTAAATGGATAAATAAATAAATAAATAGATAAATAAATAAATAAGTGGTTAAATAAATAAATAAATAAATAAATTGATAAATAAATAAATAAATAAATAAAAATAAATAAATATATATATATATATATATATATATATATATATATATATATATATATATATATATATATATATATATATATATATATATATATATATATATATATATATATATATATAAGCACACAAAACAAACTACAAAAGGTACTCGAACTATGACCCGTATATCAAAATAGGAACATCTTTCCTCACTGGCCTGCTTATAATTATCGACAACAAAATATTTGCCTGCAGGATTTATTGTCAGTGATACATGGTTGAACCTCTCTGCCCGGACAAGTCCAAATTATGTAAATAGTTCTCGGCGCAATTCTCATGGTTGACCCCTTAGTTCTTGCTTCACAATAACGTCAAAAGTAAATAACAAAATACAAATAGTCAATAGTCAATGGCAGTTGTATTAGCTTTTATGAAATGAGGATTGGCGTTAAACAAATAAAGGACTTGTGACTGCATTTAAATAATCACATCTGCATACTGGGCAAATGTCGCAAATACGTGACATATTGTTTTCTGTCTGTTAACAACATGGCGATGTATTTCAGTATTTCAGTGAACTGGAGACGGTGTCCACTTGAAGCAGATATAGTGCTGCATTCACTGTCTATAGTATGCCGTGAACACTTGGCACGATACCACACCCAGTCACATTATCCTGATACCGGCCCAACCAGTCGTGGAACTACCCTTATATTTGCTTGAGCGTAAGCAAGGGAGAGCCATACCACTACCATTTTAACGACTTTGGTATGTCGCGGCCCGGGATCGAACCCAGTGCCTCCTTTTACCTGGAGCCGACGAAACATGGGTTTTACCCTCGCAGCGATTATGAAAGTTGAAATGTTATCCAAGAATTTATGTTTGTTATATATTCTCTTGTTGGACATGCATTTCGCCGGTGGAAATTAGGCCTCAATATTCGAAAAAACAAAACAATCAAAAACATAATGTTTTAATATAAATTGATGACCTCTAGTTAAATGTTTAATCTGTTTGGCTGTTCTTAATATAAGAACACGTCTATACTAGCATTTGCAAATCATGGCCTTGTATTACGATATCTACCATCTACATCGACCCTGGGAATCCGAGGATGGATATCTACATAGACGGTATTTGCTCTCATTGTTAATTAATATGTCCTGATATTCTTTTATAGTGCAATGTAAGAATAAATGACTATTTATGAACAGACTTCTTGTTATGAAGATTGTGCACTTGGACAAGTGTTAACAAATATTATTCTATTCAGGACTTAGGCATACTAAGCAGAGTCATCTTATATAAGAGCTGGTTTCCAATCGGATCACTTTGGTCATTTGTCTGTGAATCAGTTTTCTTGAGAGAAATGGTGAGGTGCAGCGAATGGGATGTCCTAATTGTTTTGTAAGGCGAGGCAGTCAATGCCCCGTGATGGTCATATGTGATTTTATAAGGACCGCGTGAAGTACATCATGTCCGAGTTTATTATCTAGGACGTAGATTTCATTCGTCCTATCTGCAGGTGTGTATGAAGTAAGTATATTATTAAAGCCGCTAGGGTAAATTGAAGTTCTTGATCATCGATCAGGTAGTTTTCAATTCTCAGTCACAAGGATGAGCCAAGGGCTGCACCGGTGATGCGGGAAAAGGTTAATAATCGGCACACAGATTGGGAAGGAGAACTAAACAATGACTGCATTGTTGCAATATTTTTAGCAATCACTGCATGGAGATAATTAACTCTTAGCCTGCCAATCACGAAAGAATAAATAAGCAAGTCTCTAGCAAAATTCAGCTTGGAGCTGTCTGAACATGATCTGCACTATTTGCTGAAAGTCTCTAGCAAAATTCAGCTGGAAGCTGTCTAAACATGATCTGCACTATTTGCTGTGAGTCTCTAGCAAAATTCAGCTGGAAGCTGTCTAAACATGATCTGCACTATTTGCTGTGAGTCTCGAGCAAAATTCAGCTGGGAGCTGTCTGAACATGATCTGCACTATTTGCTGTGAGTCCAGAGCAAAATTCAGCTGGGAGCTGTCTGAACATGATCTGCACTATTTGCTGTGAGTCTCTAGCAAAATTCAGCTGGAAGCTGTCTGAACATGATCTGCACTATTTGCTGTGAGTCTCTTGCAAAATTCATCTGGAAGCTGTCTGAACATGATCTGCACTATTTGCTGTGAGTCTCGATGCAAAATTCAGCTGGGAGCTGTCTAAACATGATCTGCACTATTTGCTGTGAGTCTCTAGCAAAATTCAGCTGGAAGCTGTCTGAACATGATCTGCACTATTTGCTGTGAGTCTCTAGCAAAATTCAGCTGGGAGCTGTCTAAACATGATCTGCACTATTTGCTGTGAGTCTCTTGCAAAATTCAGCTGGAAGCTGTCTGAACATGATCTGCACTATTTGCTGTGAGTCTCTAGCAAAATTCAGCTGGGAGCTGTCTAAACATGATCTGCACTATTTGCTGTGAGTCTCGAGCAAAATTCAGCTGGGAGCTGTCTGAACATGATCTGCACTATTTGCTGTGAGTCTCTAGCAAAATTCAGCTGGGAGCTGTTTGAACATGATCTGCACTATTTGCTGTGAGTCTCGAGCAAAATTCAGCTGGGAGCTGTCTGAACATGATCTGCACTATTTGCTGTGAGTCTCAAGCAAAATTCAGCTGGGAGCTGTCTGAACATGATCTGCACTTTTTTGCTGTGAGTCTCAAGCAAAATTCAGCTGGAAACTGTCTGAACATGATCTACACTATTTGCTGTGAGTCTCGAGCAAAATTCAGCTGGGAGCTGTCTGAACATGATCTGCACTATTTGCTGTGAGTCTCTAGCAAAAATCAGCTGGGAGCTGTCTGAACATGATTTGCACTATTTGCTGAAAGTTTCTAGCAAATTTCAGCTGAAAGCTGTCTGAACATGATCTGCACTATTTGCTGTGAGTCTCTAGTAAAATTTAGCTGGGAGCTGTCTGAACATGATCTTCACTATTTGCTATGAGTCTCTAGTAAAATTCAGCTGGGAGCTGTCTGAACATGATCTGCACTATTTGCTGTGAGTCTCTAGCAAAATTCAGCTGGAAGCTGTCTAAACATGATCTGCACTATTTGCTGTGAGTCTCTAGCAAAATGTCATATTAAATAAAAAAATAAATAAATAAATAAATGAATTTTGAATTACTTGCCAATAAATGTGACACGCAAGGAGTGAACACTAATACAGGAGTATTGCACGTCCTGGTAATAGGCGTTGTGTTTAAAGCGCATGCTATTACAGCGACCGCAGCATTATATGCTCTTCTTCTCATGAAATTGCTATGTAAAACGTTCATCGGCCACTTTCTAACGCACTCTGACAAAAACTTTATACAATTTTGCTAAGTTTCTTTCTCATTTGTACTTGTAGGGTAACGATTTGTATTAAACACTGGAAACTACGCCAATTTATTAGTGAACTGTAAACTACGCCAGTTCATTAGTGAACTGTAAACTACGCCAATTCAATAGTGAACTGTAAACTACGCCAATTCATTAGTGAACTGTAAACAGAAATTAGAACATATGACAAAATCCTATGAGAATTGCAGCATATACCAACATTTGAAAAGGCACAAGACAAAGGTATTCAACACAAATGCAACACAAATGTAAAAGTAAGAAAAAATCCGAGTTAAAACTTCAGGTCAAGCATATATAGAAAAGTACAATTATGTATACACGCATGTTAGACAAGCAATATAAGTTGACTGAACAGTACCTCTACTAATGTAAATAGTAAGCTTGGTTTATATAAGACAGCACCAGTTCTAGATAAGTCGCTGTTGTATTATATAAGCTTCAAGGGCATTTTATGTAACGGGGTTAGGTCACATGTCAGGAAATTGTTATCAACCCCAAACACCTGAAGTAGTAAATTCCTTATCCTTCTCTCTCCCTCTCCTCCTATTTGTCACAATCATGATGATGATGTTGTTGTTGATGATGATCATCAGCAGAAGCAGCAGCTGCAACAACAACCGCAAAAACAGCAGAAGAAACACCAGCAACAGCGGTAACAGAAGATGCAGCACCAACAAAACATTATTATTTTCAGAAACAGCAGCAGCAACAACAACAGCTGCAGCAACAGCAGTTTCAACACAAACAACAGCAACTTTGTCATCATTATAATAATCATCATGTACAAAGTGGGCCGGCTGATCTGGATCTACACTATTTCTTAAGCCTGGTCAAACAATCTAAGCGTTTACCAACTTAAGTGACGAAATGTCGAAATTTTCGCATGCCTTTATTTGGTTGTATTTAATTGCACTGCAATATAGGCCATTATCATTACTTTATATAGCAAACTGGCCTACTATCCATACACCATATATGGTAACTCGATATAATCTTACAATGCTGAGTGTTAGAAGCTCATTGCTAATTAGGTATTCGTCACGACCTGAACAGTGACTTCTTTCAACTATTTAGTATAACTGGTAGATTATCTCTCAGTTTTTTTAAAACAGAAATACACAAAAATATAAAAAAGTTGGATTATTTGTAAGTCAATGGTATATTATCTCTTCGTTTTTCGTTAAACAGAAACACACACACACACAAATAAAAATAAAAAATGGAAAATTTATAAGTAAAGGTCTGTGTTATGTATTACTATTAAAATTAAAATCACGAATTTTGTTACGTGTTATGCTGCATTGTCTTTCATTTTCTTGTCATTGCTTGCATTTGAGACCTCCCCGCCCAATAGCAAAATAATTGCTTTGTTATTCCTTGCATTCTAAAAACATGTTTACTCAAATATTTCAAATTTGTACTGAACATGCGAAATTGTGAGTTAGTTTATTTTGTTTTATTCAGCTTTGAAGCAAATAATCATATTCACTTCTTTTTCAGAACGTTAGGTTAAATATATACTCACAAAGTCAAGACGCAGTTTCCTTTGTTGAGGAATCATGGTACGACAAATGGGACAACATACAACCATTTCAATTAGTTTCAGACGTTTGATTAATCCATGGTTGATTATTGGGTTTATCGTTCCACCAACAGTATTTCAATTATCGGTGTCCACCCGAAGCAGATATAGTGATGCCTTTATCGTGTATATCTTGCCGTGGAAACACATGGCATGATACCACACCCAGTCATATTTTCCTGACACAGGGCCAACCAGTCGAGGAAATATCCTTAAATATGCTTGAGCGTTAGCAAGGGAGCTACACCACTACTTTTTTAAACGAATTTGGTAAGTCGCAGCCCGGTTCGAACCCAGGGTCTATGTACCTAGAGCCGACGCTCTACCAATTGCGCAACCAGTCTGGCCAGAATAACTCATGCTGATGTAAAACTGCCCATAATTTCTTAACGGGGCCATTGCAAAATTTCACAAAGGGATCATTGCAAAATTTCACCAAGGAACCATTGCATGCAAAATTTCACAAAGGGACCTTTGTAAAACTCCTTTCTAGGGCCGTATTCATTTGCAAATTTTAATTTAAAAAAACATTTTTTTCATATCAAGTTCGACACTGTTACACTATTTGTTTATTTTTACAAATGGAACTTGTTATTATTTCTTATTACTTGATATAGAGAACTTGCATGAAGGGAGGTAAGAAAGTTTATTACTCTGTATTTAGTTAAGACTGGACGAGTGTTTTCCCTTGTCGCGATATTTATTCGCTATCGATGTTGACACGTGGCACTTTAAATTACTTCGATCAAGAAAAATGCAACAAAATACCAACGCTTAAAAAGAAACCGTTTTGTGAAATGAACTATTTTATGATCCAGTCACTGAAATTATATTATTTCAACGTTAAATTATAATCTAGAATAGGCTATTAAGCAATTGTTTTTTTTTTTGTTGTTTTTTTAAATGCAATGAATTGTAAGCAAGTAGTTTTATGTTATGGTACGTGTACATGTACATTTCGTATTTATTCACACGACACTATTCTCGATAACAGAACTTAAAATTTTCTAAATGTGCAAAAAGATCATTCAGTCGAATGCTTTTTTTTATTGAACCACCAGTATTATACGAGATAACACCACTAGTCAATTTGACATCAATCATATAATTGATGCAATCAACTCAATTATCCAATACATATAATAAAAGCTATAATAAAGAAATGACAACTTGTAAAGTAGAAAGAATAATAGGTACAGCTACATTGTACCTTTCCACTTGGGGATATAGCTCAGTGGTAGAGCATTCGACTGCAGATCGAGAGGTCCCCGGTTCGAACCCGGGTGTCCCCTTATCTTTTTGCCCCTTTGTTTTCCAAACATCAATACCTATATTGGAAGTTTCTTGGAGGAGATCTTGGTGTGTTTCGAAGGGATGAAATCTGCTCTGTTCAAGTGCGAAATCCATGACGTCCGACGTTTCTCACTCATTTCTCTCGTCCTTTCCCCTTGATTTGTAATGACGGTTGGTATGGAGAAAAACGATTTCTGATCCCGGTTAGATCTGTTGTGACAGTTCACAACACTACAAGAATTAACCATAGTCTTTTTGCTTGGAGCTGTTGTAACTGCTATTTTAAAAAAACATGCGCTTTCACGGTACTGATGCGTCGAATCGCCTTACCACAAAGATGGCGGACAAGCAGGTGCGCGCGCTTCCTGGGGAAAATTCGATAACCAGTTTTTCTTAAATCTATATTTTTGTCCTTATTTTAAACAGACAAGTGAATGATATATTTATAACTATAGACAATAATGAATACTTTTTATATAAAGTTTATAAGCGATGGATAAAAGTAATTTCTAACAGTTTGTACACAATTCAATAAATGTACGGCCATACTGAAAGTCAACTGCTTTGGAGAACGTGGTCATAATTTCTGCAAAACGCTCACACTTTAGTACAAGTTAAGACGACTTTGAACACTGTATTACTGGACTGAACATAACGCGAGTTTCTTGTGGGCTTTGTCCATAAATGTAGAAATATATTTAAACTTTAAACGTTCGAAAGCTGTTATGAGTGGATCAACATCCAGACTTAGCCATTACCAATTTGAGTCATAGGTAAATTATCATTTGGGGATATTTTGGGTGAACAATGTTCAAAGAGATTTTTTTTCACAATGGATTTGGTTAAAACTGAATTTTAAGAGAAACATATTTTCACCAAATAAGCAATTATATAATGCATTCTGGCTGTTGTGTGCGATAAAAATAAAGAAAAGGTGAAAAATATACGATTTTTTATAAAAATGTCTTCAACCATTTAACTTGATTATAATGGTATAGATAATTTGTTTTTTTGGAAGTTTGAAATTTTATTGCAAACCCTGATATTGCAAATGCTGTTAGCGTTGTAGCCATCTTTTGCAATAATCACAGCATTTGCATCGAAATTAGTGCAAAAGCTGTTGAGAGTCGATTTCTTCACAACCATTTTTTTACCTAGTAAAATTGTCGTTTTTTATTAGAAAAGATAAGGTATAATAGTTTTTCGACCGTTTTAGGCGATTAAAGTATCATTCTGACTATTTCCAGCACAATATATATATATATATATATTTTTTTTTTTTGTCTTTTTAAATTAAATATTTTCCATTTTTGGACGAAACAGGCCTTTAACCTCATGTAATGTTAAGTTTTAACAAGTTTGTATTAATGACACACCTATGTATGTACACTGGCGTAGATTATAGACCTTTTTCGTAAGTTTAATTTTTTATTGCAAACCCTGTTGTTTAATATGCTGTTGGCGTTGTCCCCAGCGTTCGCAATATTGCAAAAGCTTTTGAGAGTCAATATGTCTCAAGACTTCTTCACAACCATTTTCTACCGAGTAAATTATCATTAAGGGATATTTTAAGTGAATTTTGTCCAAAGAAGACTTTCACGTTAAATTTGGGTCATATACAATTCTTAAAAAATCTTCATTTTTTTTTTACTAAAAAGACAATGCATAATAGTTTTATGACCATTTTAAGCGATAAAAGTTTGTTTCTAGCTATTTTCAGCAGAAAATTTATGTTTTTGTTTGTTTGTTTTTTAATTTGGAAATTAATTTAAATTTTTGGACTAAATATGTCTTTTACCTCATTAATTAAATGTACGCATCTATATAAATACACTGCTATAGATTACAGACCTTTATTTTAAGTTTGATATTTACTGCATAACTCTGTTATTGCAAATGTTGTTGGCAATATTTATTGCAAATCCTGGAATTATTTCAAAAACGGTTGTTACATACCACCTTTAACACTTGTTACTAACATTCTTAAAGAAAATGATCGCCATACTGCATCGTTGGAGTAAGCAAAAAAATATCAGGGTGGCGTAACAGAGCGTAAGTATTCAGCCTGATTTTCACGTCGCAGATAAGGCTGTGCAACATCAACTTGGGTGTAATTAAGATAATAAACAAGTAGATGAAGTTGACAAAAGTTTAATTTATCTTTGAAAGTGAGTTTATTTTTATCTTTGAAAGCGAGCAAACAAATATTGATTTATTCTTTGTAATTCACTGTGAACAATAAGACGTTAACATTGTATGTTTGTGTGTATGTATTTATTATGGGCTATTTACACATTGTCATTTTATTGTTAGTAATGATAGATAAGACGGATTGGTGAAATGTGATATTCATTTCGTTACGTAACAGTCTTCGGAGCGATTTGTTTGTTTGTTGTTGTCTTTTTGTTACATCACACCAACAGAATTATGGCCATATTGGCGACGTCCAGCTTATTATTCATGAAAGAGTCCAGACCTATATCTGGGTAGAACGACCGGTGCACTGCAGGTACACTGGAAAACCTCCCCACATGAAATTCCCTCGCCCCGACCGGGACTCGAACCCAGGCTGTGAGGAGCTGAGGAGGTCGAAGCCGGCAACTCTAACCGCTCGGCGACGTGGCGCCCCCTTTGAAGCGAAGTAATGGATTGTTCTTTTAAAAAAACAACATTTAGGGACATCAAAAATAAATTACAAAATATGCATAAAATAATATAACTCAATGGTCATGTATATATAAAAATCATCACATCTCACCCCCGACAGCAGTGGAGAACGAGATTGTTAATAACGTTGCCATTCTGCATAAAGTTTGAAGAAAAAAAGCATCGCCGATCCCATCACAAAGGTTATATTCTTTATTCACCTATGACCTTTACCTATTAGAGTCTTTGTCATAACTGCTAAAGAAAATACTTGATCATTATTATATGTAGATACCTATTAGCTGGCAATTTTAGATGAAAATAAAAAATGTCAAAATATATCTTGTGCACTAAACAGAACAATAGCATACCACAACATTTTTGCATTTATTTTGATTCGTTGCCAAAACCCAAAACTAGCGATTTTCAATTTAATTCAATCTACACTTTTAATCACTATATCGTTAATGTATAGCAAAGAAATAAAATATTTCATAAGTTCCAGTATTTTATTTTTATATAATGTAACTTAAGATGAATGATGCACAGAATGATACGTAATAATATCTAAACACAATTCCGCCTCAAAGACAATGTCCATTTACATAGATAAACAACGACAACAACGATGGAAACAAGAACACCATCACCACCACCACCAATAGCAGCGCACGATGGACACATATAATAACAAATACAACAGAGAAACCTTTTTATTCTAGAGTCCGACCTCGGTGAGCTGGGCAAGAAAAAAACAACTGCTATATTTTTAATATTAATATTTAATAAGTATGCGGCAGTTTCGCAATCATAATCCCTTGACGAGCTTGTCGTATTTCATGCATCTCACATCTCATCCGTTATTAAGTTGCTTGTTAGATCATCTTTATGAAGGTCTCGTATACGTCTGTACAAATAGAAACCTAGAGCTCCAAGTATGAGACCTCCAACAAACGTTCCTACCGATATTCCAACCAAGGTACCTGCAATGACGGAAATAATGAAAATGTGTTATTTATTAGAATAAGAGAAAATTGGCTGAAAATGGGGAAATTATAATTCTAGTAATAATAACATTTTGAGTTTTATTAACTTTAAATAAGATAAAACCTAGAAATATTAAAATCGGAAGTTTTAAAACAAAGTTTTAGGCATACTTTTTTGTAAGCATGGGTTTAGAAAAAAGCTGTCACGTGACAGCGCATCGCGCTTTATCGTCTGATTAAAATGTCATGTTTAAAAGTCGTATCCGACAGTTTGAACCAAAATTTTTGCCAAATAACCAGATCAGCCATTGTTTGATAAAGTACTGCAAATTGCTGTTCATTGATGCCATAGACCTGGATTGACAGTGACGCACTAATCCACACACATTATTGCAAACATGTATTTCCTATCTGAGCCACGCTGCAAACGTTAGTGTTTTTTTTATACTAAGAAAATCACGACCCGGTTAATTGTGAGGTCATCCAGCTAATCCGCTCTGACGTCGATATCTATTTTTAGCAGAGATCACTTATTTATAGACTGCAAAAAGGGACAATTTAGAGTGAATATTTTTGCGATTAGCACAGTCCAACAATATAGGCAGTGTTCAAAATCATCTTTATTTAGAGTAATTATGAGTTTATGCAGAAATTATGTCAAAATTTCCAAAGGCACTGGCAGGAAATATAGTTTCATGCATTTTTTTAATTAGGCAAACTGCAAGATAAGATTTTGAACGAAGATTTTAAGTGTGTATCACATTTTTGATGCGTAAAAAGAGAACACGATAAACAATACACAACGTTTGTGCCCGTTATGTAACGTAGACAATTTTGAACGATGTACAATTCTAATTTATTATTCCTTAACCTTGCGTGATCAGTAACCTCCATTTTACAAACCGATATATGACGTCATACGTGAATCTGTAAAGATATGGGATTAGGGATTAGCCGGCATTTTTGCCGATACTGCGCAGCGACATTTCTATCATTATAGCACAGGGGCACTTATGAGGTGCCCAGGGACTGAACCCGGCCGGTCCATTATACTGACACCGACAAGTCAGGCGTAATGCTGTCCCCTTAGCCCCGAGCGTTAGGATGGAAGCCACTACTACCAACTTTAAAGTCTTTGGTAAGACCCGGCCGGGGTTCGAACCCACGACCTCCCGATCCGCAAGCCGACGCTCTAGCAACTGAGCTATTGCGGCCGGTATTATATGATGCCGTTCTTTGTGATTTTGCGTGATTTCATGAAGTCTGAGTAGGATTAGGGCTTGCAATATTTTTAACCTACATGTAGGCACCATGAACAGTTGCAAATATTATAAAATATAAACCAGCATGAATCAATCAAAGAAATGTTTTCCTAATAATGAGTAATTCTAGAGATTATGTCTTCATACTGTAAACTGAAAAACACATCTTATTAGGCCATAACGTTACTAACATGGCATATTGAGCCCGCGTAGAACCGCTCTTTACACATTTTCATCATGCGGAATGATCGGAAAAAATATTTGCTCAGTCGCTTAAAATAGCAACTAAAATAAAAATCTATCTTTTGTATTTATGTTTTTTATACTTTCGCGATTCCCCACACCCCCACCCCACCAATATTTTCGATACCGATTGTTCTAACACCATTGTTTAAATGTGTTCGACTTGTAAGAAATTATGCTCGTTAACACTTTTGCCTGTGAAAACAGTTATTAGTGAAAGTTGACACAGATCAGGAAACAGCCAGTCACAAAAGATGCACATGGGCTTATTGCACTGCATTTGGTCAGTATGTGCAGCAATCCCAGATGCATCAAGCGTGACTAATTGTTTTTCGACCTCTCCTCTATGACACCTCTGTGGATAATACACAAATAAAGTATCCTGCTGTGATCTCAGAGCATAGTGTTATCATTATTTTATTAATTTCATTTATTTATTTAGTTAGTTATTTACTGTTGGGGGGGGGGGGGGGGGGGGGCAGGGGGCGAATGAGAGAGTGGGGTGGGGGTGGGGGGAGGGGTTGTATCGTATTCTTAAGAAGGCTATTTCCAATGCCTTAAGCATGATAATTATCTGCAATGGAGTTACTGTAATTATGCAGAAGCAGATTAAAAGATAACGAGTACATACGCAATCACCACAAGGGGATATAGCTCAGTGGTAGAGCATTCGACTGCAGATCGAGAGGTCCCCGGTTCGAACCCGGGTGTCCCCTAATTTTTATCGAGGTAGTAATATTCATTGAAAATGGGCTGGTTCTACATTGAAAATGGACACTGGTTCTACATTGAAAATGGACTGGTTCTACATCGGCATTCATTTTGTCTCTCTATATAATATATTTAACAATATCTGACCTCTGTCAAGGGTTTTTGTGTATAATTTCTGTAGAAAAACGTCATAGTTTAGTATAAGCTTTGGCGATTTTCAACAGTATCTCAATTTTGGGGCAGTAAAACTTGTTAATCAACACTTAAACGATTGGGGTTTCTGCTTAAAATAGACATCAACGTCAAAGCGGTTGACGTCGATGAGCTTAACTGTAAGTGGTCATGTGGTTGTCTTAGTTTGAAAATAGCTAACTGTGCAGCGTGGCTCAGATAGGAAATACATGTTTGTAATGACGATGGTGTCATTATGGTTCACTTTTCATACAGGTTTACGACATCAATAAACTACATTTAGCGAGCTCTGTTCAGGTAACAATGGTTTATTAACATGTTTAATAACATATTTTCGGTCCAAACTGTCTGATACCACCTTTAACACAACCTGCTCACAGTAGAGGAACTATTCGAGACGCACGTATTTAAATTATTTCGTCATTATCAAACAAATCAGTGCACTGTTTAAAGGGCGTAATTGACAAATTTATTAATGTTACCTGAAACAAATACCGCCAAATGTTGTTTATTGGTGCCCTACATCGATGTGAAAACTAAAGCATTACACCACAATAGTCATTACAAAAGGATAGTTCCTATCAGAAATACAGTTAATATTTTTTAAATGAAGAAAACTACGTGAACACTTACTTTTCAGTTCAAGTTACATGATCATCCGGGTAATTGGCTTTGACGTCGATATCTATTTTTAGCTAAAATCCCCATCGTACTTATTTATAGATGTGGAAAAGTTTAACATTGTAGGCGATATGTCATTCTCTCACCAGAGGGCGTGCTACACAAGTTTCGCTTACACCTCTGTCAACGCCGGGAAAAGTAGTTCTCATACACGTAATATTCTATCTTCACATGTCGCAAAATAGTTCCCCGAAAATTTGGGTTAAAATATATCTTAATTATTGTTCTAAAAAAATACCAATTTTCATTTCAAGTAAAATATACAGAGATCAACATAATCTCACGAGCATTTTATTCATTATTTATTTTTTGTACAAGAATCTTGTACACCGGGCGTTGACAGAGGTGTAAGCGAAACTTGTGTAGCACGCCCTTTGGTGAGAGAATGGCGATATGTTTCACTTTTCGACTGTCTTACAATTGAAATACAATTAACATTATGCAAAGCCTATGCTTCAACTAAAGTATAAGTTTCAGCAGGAATTATGCACAAATACTGCAGAACTGCGGTACGACGTTGTTTTATGAAATTAGAATAGATTAATTGTCGGATATCAAATGAAAATTGTCGTATATTCATGCGTATATAAGCGCATGCGCAGCTCTAAAACATACTTGTTGACCTTAACACGGCTATAATAGATGAAGCTCGTCGCGAGATACAGCGACCATTTATGGAAGACCTACACTCGGATCAAGCTTCGGTGATTCTACATTATCACCTCGGAAATAATGCTGTCGCTGCCATATTGACGAACTACATCCAAATTGGCAATCGTACCTACTCGGCGATCTCCGGCAAGCTTCGGATATAGACATCACCGAAGCGTGATCCGAGTGCATGCAGGGTAATAACTGGTATATTACACTTTTACCAAATCCTGTTGGTAATATACATACAGTATCAACTAAGTTAAAAATATTCTTCAACGAAGCAACCTGCTCTTCTTTCAAGGAGTGTTGAATCTCCATCATATCTAAAGCGTACTGCATGCACTTTGAAAAGTCAGCCTTTGTTTACATAAGGCAATGAGAAGTTATTCGCCGGGGCAAATCACCAACTAGTGTATTCCTACAATTACATACGAGGTGATATATCCGAAGCTTGCCGGAGATCGCCGAGTAGGTACGATTGGGAAGACCCCATCGACGCACCGCTGGTCAGCTTGAAGACCTTCCCACATTAAGTCCGTCGCCCCAAACGGGACTCGAAACAATGTGGAGAGAGGCTAAGCAGTTAAACGAGTTACAAATCGGCGATTTTGACAACATTTTGCAAGACAGCATTGTTTGTAATATTAAATGTGGATCAACAGTTTATTTTTTAAGCAGAAAGTATAAAAAGCAAATTTAAATGTGAGAACCAAGTGGTTAAAATGCATTTATTTGATTGTATTGATTATGTTTTATTGATAATTTAATTTATTAAAATTGTTTACAACAATGAACAAAACATCATTAAACCTGACACATTGAGCATGGGACATAGCAGGACAATGCATGTCGTGAATTTTAACATCTAGTAGGGGCACCGACTAGTTAATCCTCAGCCCCTCACCGTGTGTTCGAATCAAGACCCGGGCGAAACCTTCAGTAAACTGTAGACGGTGTCCGCTTGAAGCAGATATAGTGCTGCCGTCACTGTTAAAAGCATACCGTGAACACTTAGCTTCATACCACATCCAGTCACATTATCCAGACGCCAGGCTGTCCGATCATGGAACTACCCTTCATTTTACTTCAGAGCCAGCAAGAGAGCTATACCATTATCATTTTAACAACTTTGGTTTATCGTGGCCCGGGATCGAGCCCGGGACCTGGAGCATATGTTCAACCGATTGCGCTACCAGGTACGGTCGAATGCTGAAATGAGCTAAGTGGAGGCAATAAGACAAATTGGGGGAAATGTGTATAATTCTATGAGTATGTACTAAAAGGTATAAAACACAGAAAATAAGATTCATAAACGAGGCGTTAGATTCTAAAAGAACTGGAACAACAGGAATACAGTAATAATGTCTCATCAATCTTTATATACGCTGCAGTTTCTTCATGAGCTTACTATTAAAACAAACGATGGCAAACGCGGCCAAATCAAAAGAAAATTTAACGAATTTAAGATGTGTTTAATTTCTGTCAGCTGAAGACTACCAAGGTACGAGTATTGGGAATTTAAAATTTGTGCCCATGACATTGAAAAAGTACGGAAGAGATTATTGCAAAGCCAATTATGTTTTATGATCTTTTTACAACACCAAAAATGGAAAATACATAAGATGTATAAAATAACTATTTTTTTATTTTCTCTAGAATGCTGTTGTGTCCGTGTTTAAAAGACAATCAGATGCAAACTATACCATGCATGACGAAGAAAAATTGCGCTAGTTATAGAATGATGACGACATTAATGTGTTGTTTTGGAAGCATCTGACCATGATGTTACAAATCAAAGTACCGAATGTGTCGATACTTTTTTGGAGGTCCTGCACCCCTTTACGGAGACTAAGCTTGTGGTTATCGTGCTGACCAAAATAGAGTAGTGCATAAAATCAAAGTACCTAAGGTGATGAAAGTTACCTGTATCTTTAGAGGAGTCAGCACACTGATGTTGTGCCTGTTTCTGAGGTTGCTGTGTTGTTTGTGTGGATGTCTGAATACGGACTCTTGTAGATGGTGTATTAGACTCTGGAAATAGAACCCTAAGGTTTTAAAGTCAAGTATAATGTAAATCTCCAGTAATTTTTTTCAAGTCTCGTCTGCGTGTAAGTTCCCAGATTCCCAGTCGGAGGAAAAACTTTCAAATGAGGGATTACAGATGAACAGGCAACTGTGCGTTGTAGATTCCAACCAGATATTCATTTTCGGGCTTCCTCTACCAACAACACATGCAATCTTCACGCCAGGTCACAGTAGCTTCTGTCACTTTGAAAGCAAATTCGCCAGCAGGGTTGACGACGTAGATGTCACTGAGATTTACCCTTATTGTTTTTTTCTTCCAAGGATAAAGTCTAAGGAATTATTACATCTTTGAACATCAGTTATTTTAATTTTATCACAATTATAATTTACGGAACATTTTAACATTGACACAGATATCGATACCAACTCAACTCAATTCAACACAACTTAACTCAACTCAACTTTATTGAACTCATTACCACCTAAGCGGTTAATGAGCAATTTGACATACAATACAGATAACAGACAATAACAAATTTCAGTGCAAATAAATCATCCACAAAATACACGGGAAATCAATGAAAAAGACTATAACATCTATGACGTAACGTGTAAACTGAGCGTCTCGGGAGCTCATATGTAAACCCCGTTTGTTGACATTTGCTTCATGAATGAAGGTGATTCTAAATATTAAGGTATTGCGAGTGATGTGTTGTAGATTTAACCAACCAGTATTCATCATGGTCACAAGACGACAGTGGCTATTGTAGCACAGCGAAATGTAACCGATGTGAAGAGTGTTTAATACAAGTAACTGGGCTTCTTAAAATGTTTGGCACGAGGTTCATTAATCTTATGAAAACACAACATACGAACATTTTCTTAAATTTTGTATTAAAGTTCAGCGAATTAATTCATATTAAGATTTGTCCTTTTTTCAAATTAATATGTTAATTAATTTTTAATTTAAATTTATTTAAATATTCATTTAAAATAAGTAAATCAATTAAGGGAGTTTTAAAGTGTAAAACGACTCGAAGATGAATTAAACATCTCATTACTTAATAAGTTGTTTTATAAATCAGACCGCATTGAGAAAAAAGGCGACATACGTCTGCTTATTACTGTTGATGTTGTTGATGATGGCGACGATGATGCTTGTAATGATGTTGTTGAAGCTGCTGTTGCTGTTGTTGTTCTGAGGAATGGCGGAAGCGTTATATTTCCGTTCGTTATAGATGGCGGGAAGAAAATACCTGAAATCATGTAAAGTAAATTGAACAAGAGCTGTCTGAAGACAGCACGCTCCACTTTTCTTCACGCCGAATAGTATAATGTTAGCCGTTTCCTCTCCTTAACAAAACCCTGACATACAAAGTAGAAACAGGTCGAAAAGGGACATATATGCTAACATTATTTTTAAATTGAAGTGAATATCGTAGACGGTTTTAAGGAAATGGGACTTAAAAATGAAAAACAAAAAAACCGACGACCAGACGTGAGTCAAGAAACATAACTTCACATTGTACGTAAGTAGATCTAAAGTGAGTTTTGCAGCACCTTAGAAAGTTCTTATGCATAAATTGTATTAAGCGTTCGATTTCCCTCCTGAAACAAAGTTGTATGCCTACCCAGTTCTTTTACAACATAAAATTAAGACAAGGTCATATAAGTATTACAACGTACATCTAAATTTAAAATACCAAAAGACAAATAAATATGCATATTTACACGCAAGTTAATCGAAAAGTGACAAATCATTGAGACCAGAAAAGTTTTTTTTTCTTGGCGTCACAGTGAGATGTCCGCAATCGCGCTACCGGTCTTTTCTTTATTGTGCCAACTTTCTGGATCGCGGTAATAAAGTATCCTCTATTAAGGGTGGTAACCGACAGGTTGCCTATATTTTAACATATAACAACATCTTAAAGAAAGTGTGCACTTTTTTCTGCATAAACTTGTATTGTAGTTAAGGTTTTTACCAAAATTGCCTAGATTATAAGACAGCACAAATTGTGATACATATCGCTTTAATATCGCATATCTATAAATAAGCACAAAAGGGGATCTCAGCTATAAATAGATACCGACGTCACAGCTGAATACCCGAATGATCTCCAATGTAAGTGGCCATGTGGTTCTTCGTTTAAAAAAGCTCGAATACATTTTTGTAATGACAAGTGCAGTGTTATTCTTTACTTTTCAGAAGGATGTAGGACACCAATAAATGGAATTTTTCGGGATCTTTCAAGGAAACAATGATGTATGTGGTTACAAAGAAAGAAAGTTTGTCCAAACCGTCGGATACCACGTTTAAACATCAAAAATCAGTAAAAAGGAATTTCATCGATTTAAGATAATGTTAATTTGTCATTGTAGGGGGCTCTTAAAGGAATAGGAAACAACAACAGGTTTTAGGTATTTCCGTAAATATGTATGCCTTTGTCTCGAGGAAGTTCATACTTTAATTTCTGTGTAATTCTCGCAAGACCTCTTCTTTTTTTCCATTTCTTTGCTTAGGAAGTAATTTGGCCTAAAATGCGACAAAAAGAGTGCAAATCGTTTACACGTGGCTCATTCCGATAAGGGAGTTATTATTACATGTCAGTTGTCATAATGTATTACCTTTAAAGTAAGCAATAACCATAATGTATTAATTATGAAGTAAGTTATAATCATGACGTATTATCTTTGAAGTAAGCAATAAATATACTGTATTACCTTTAAAGGAATCAATAAAACCAACTAATAATATTAACATTACGTGTATAAAAATCACAAAACATCCCACTAAGTCCCATGGATGACGTCACGTGACCGGAATTGTCGTCAGGAGGTGATGACGTCAAAAAGCATGTGCCATTGAAGGATGCGAAGTAAAAACCTGAAAATGAGAAACCAATGCCTGAAGCTTATCCAGTAAAGAAATGCAAATATAATTGATAAAAATATACATGTATATGTGAAAATTTTGATACATAATGAAGAAAAAGAAACAAGAAGAAGTGCATGCAGTGAGGAAAAAAGAAACAAAAACAGTATGAATAACCAATATTTAGAGATATCTAGCAGAAGATTTAGTTATGACATATTAAATACAATGTGATGGAAATGTGATTAGGAAATTTCATCTTTAACTCAATGAAAATCCACCGAAATGAGTGAGTGTAAAACGTTCCACTGTATTATAATGGTAGCTCGTCTTAACAGAAGTAAGGATTCAATTTGTCACCGCATAGTCGATACATTTATGTGGAGTTAATTAACTCGTGGTATAGAGTTTAGCAATACTCTGAATGTACTGTTTTCCTTGCCTTCAGTTATAAGAAAGTAATAAAACATTATAGATTGACCAGTAAAAATTAGTTAATTATTAACTGATATACTTGCCCTCTATCACTTATTTCAAGTCGACATAATATTATTTAAGCCCCTGAATAAAGTTTGTCTATTTATCTATGAAGGAACATTAAATATATGCATGCGATTGTCTTAAAGATCTTAGATCAAATACATCGATTCTTTTTTTTATATTTTGCAATGTTTTATTATTCAGAGAAATCTATATATTTTTTTTGTAGCAAGCGACCCAAATCCTTTTTTGACATTGGTAAAAAAAAAGTTAAAGAAATCCATTTCGGTGTGTTAAGATGCTATGAATGATACATTTTTCGGAAGTAAAGTTGATGATTTAAGAGTAACATCTTATTTGTAAACTTTATTTGATCTATATCGACAAAATAAGTCATGTGACTTGTATGGTCCATTTATGTTCACTTTTTCAGATTGTATTGGTTAATGGACCCACTAATGGCCTTACATTTTAATGTGGTTTTCGGCAGTTTAGACACGTTTTTTTTTATCAAACAACTAAATAAATTATTGTTATCAGAACAAATTCCTAAAAATAACTTATTGATGTCCTACATCTATGTGAAAAGTGAAGCATAACACCCAATCTTATTCCAAAATGTATTTTCTATTATAGCCACGCTGTACAGGTATTTAAAACTAAAACACTCACGTGACCACTTTGTTTTAAGACGTTTTATCATCATCCGTGCAATTTACTCTGAGGTTGATGCCTATAAAAGCAGAAATTCTAATCGTGTTTACTTATAGGTTTAGACAGAATGAACATTTTGAGTGATTTCTAGCGAGTTGAACTGTCTAACAACTGTGTTTGTGTATACAATCGTCTTTTCTTAGACTTAAATACGAGTTTCTCGAGAAATTATGTACAAATACCCCAAAACGGGTTCACATAAACTACCCTTGCAATAGTTCCCCTGTCGAAGTACACACTGGGTGGAACATTCGGCCAAGGATACACTGGACAGGATGACAACAGACTTGAAAGCGAACTGGCCAGCATTAGTGGCATTAAAGTCCAGTTGGTACGGTCCTGAAATAAAATAAACGAACGTTTTGCAAGCACTGTGGTATTCACTGCTTCGAATATGTCTTTCGTATCAATTATCACGGACAAAACGTAGAACTACTTTTTGTCGCGCTTTGAGAAGGTGAAATTTGTTAGGTCGGCTGCATGAGCGTAAAGTAGTAGCACAGTTGCGAACAAAAAAACTAAAACCACGGCGTTGATGGATGTTAAAGCGACCTGGTTTCGGTATTGTTTATGTACTTCATACGTAATCAATTTGTAGTTGTCTCTCTAGAGCAATGACATAAAATGTAGTCAGTTACCAATTTATTAGCGTAAACACATTTTATATTATAGTAAAAATACTACTTATTCGTTATTTATTGTTTTCTACCCAGGTATAAATTGCACGGTGTCCAGGACGGCGGCCCGGGTATGGTGAGGTGTCGTGATCTAGACAGAAGGCACTTATGGCTGGCTGGACAATATTGGAACGAGCGGCACGTGACTGACGTCATCTTGAAGCAGAGGCGCGCGCAGTCCTCATCAGTCAAGATGGCGTTTCGAATATCGTCTGCCGCAGTTTGTTGAATATTGCCCGGGCTCTTCGTATAGTCTGTGAGATATTTTCCTGCAAATATAATGCACGCATATATAACTCATCATATCTATGTTTGCCTGTTTTTTAATCGGGACTCGAGTCCACGCAGAGAGGGGCTAAGAGGTTACAAGCAGCCGATTCTAACCGACTGACCACGTATCTACCCCCCCCCCCCCCTCAAGCTGCACCCCAACGTCCGTCCGTTGTTATTGATCAGTCAGTCTGTATGTTGTCATTTACAGTATTGCATTGACACTTACATGTTTTTAAAAAGTACAAAAACTGTTAAACAAATTCTTTTTACGACACAAGCTTAAACAGCCTAACCGGCCTATACAATAAGATTCTTTAAATTTTATTTGCATTGTGAAAATGTTTGTACTTGTTCCGTTATTAATATTGTTATTTACTACAAGGAATTAAATGAATGTTACTATAATCAAAGGGCCATTCATTTATTTTCATACTTGAGTATATTGAGCAACCATCGGTGTGAACGACGTCAGAGGGTGTCAATGCGTCAGCGTGTTTACGGACAATGGAACACGTTTGTGTGGCTGGACAGTAGCCAAACGATCGACACCGGAAGTCCTGTGACGTAACACACGCGTCTGCGCAATCATCGATGGCAGTGTTGTAAATGACGCGGTCCGCAGGATCTATACGTGTGTCGGTGTTAGCTTGTACGAACTGAAGTATTACAGAGGCTGAAAATTGCAGAAATACAGTTTAGTTTGAGCCGTTAGAATACATAAGTTACAATTGTTCTTATCATGTCTTATATTTACATGCTTATTTTATGTCATCAGCAATGCTAGGAGCAATATTTGTAAAACACATCCCAATAACATTCAAAGGTGTCCGACAGTCTGGGCCATTTTTTTTCAACAGCCAAATAATTATTATTACCTGCAAAGAGCCTGCGAAATCCTAATTATTTATGACATGCATCTATGAAATAAGTGAAGCATCATCCACACTCGTCATTAAAAATAGGTATTTTCTATCTCAGCCACGCTGCAGAGTTAGCTGTTTTTAAACAGAAAAACACGCGCCCACTTACTTTTGATATCAAGTTTTATTATCTTTTTTTTTCTCAAATTTTGCTGACGCTTTATCACATATATATCTTAGTTATATTTACTAAAATAGCATCATATAACTGAGTTGTTTGTCAGTTTAAGGACCTTCTGAACTATTTACAACAAGACTGACCTTTTGAGTTTTGTCCCGTTGGAACTAAGATATCGTCTCGTATCGCATCAGCCGTAAAGGTCTTGGACTGGAAAATCAAAACAAAGTGTTAATGGAAAAAATGTCGTTGATTGGAATTTAAAAAAATTACAACACAGAAAGTTTTATGGTTAGTATATGTATACGCTAGAGACATTGAGTTTTTTTAACAATGTGCGTAGATGAATTCCTTATATAAAGTTATACACTTTTCTGACCGCATTACAACGATTCAAACTTAACTCTGTTGATTCTTGTATCATTGTACGTTTTCTTGCAGCATTAAAATAATTAAACAGTTCATTTTTAATTTAGAGATTCGTCAGCTTAAATTTGTCGTTATCGCCTCGCTAATAGGTGATCTATCATTAATTACTTGAACAAATATTTAATTAAGCCTACATGATTACCTGGTCTGTTCCATGGATAGGGACCGTAATGGAGAGGTTGCCGCTGTAGACAATGTTCTTCAGTTGCATGTAGGCGTACATGTTGGTCGGAGGGATCGTGGAATTACCCACAACGGTTCCTGGGTGATATTTAATTACTCAACTCAACAACTCAACTCAACTTTATTGACCTCATTAGCGCTCTAAGCGGTTAATGAGCAATTTAGCATACACTACAAATAATGGACAATAACACATTTTTGTGGAAATAAATCATCTACAAAAACACGGGAAATCAATTAAAAAGACTATAATCTGTTAACATTTATGACATAACGTGTAAACTAAGCCTCTCGTGATCTTAGTGCAATTTAACATGTTTGTGTGCCACATGTAAACCCCGTTTGTTGACATTTGTTTCATGAATGAAGGTGTCTCTAAATAGTTAACCTTTACGAGTGATGCGTTATAGATGTAACCTATTTCTACATTCATGACAAAATGTGCAACAAAGATATGATTGATGAAATGACGAACTACATGTATGCAGGTTGGTTGGCAGTACATGTGTTGATGAATTATTCATAACTGTTTTTGGGAAAAACAGTGATAGTTTGTAATAATAATAATAATAATAATAATAATAATAATAATAATAATAATAATAATAATAATAATAATAATAATAATAATATTGATAATAATAATAATAATAATAATAATAATAATAATAATAATAATAATAATAATAATAATAATAATAATAACATCAGCAGCATTTAAACACAGAAAAGAACAAACAAGTCACTCATTAATTGAAAAACACACACAGTTTGTTGGAATACTTTTCATGAAACAAAACACAATTTAAAATCAAGGCAATATTTTATCAAACAACTCGTAATGCATAGACATGAGTTCTTCAAAACTGGAATTCTGCAGTTTGGGTTGCTAATGAATGAAATAGCGATATAAAACTTTTAATTATTGTCAAATTTTGTCTTAAAATAGCAAAATATAAAGAAACGATAGTTATCCGTATGGCAAACATTTGGCGTCCAGCTATTATCGGTGGCGGATGACAAATGACAACCGTTTAAGTAGAACTACCGGCATAACAGCTGGTCAGGTGGAAGACCGCTCCAAATGAAATTTTCGTCCTGACCGGGACCCGAATTTACGCCATGAGGTGGGTGGGAGCGAAAGGTCAAAACCTACGAGTGTGAGACCCTATCCCCGAAGCCACGGTCGCCATCTTTTTGTGTTTTATGCAAGTCAAACCTTCACTTACTAGAATACGCCGAGCAACTGGGTGAGTAGTTGGGATTCGGCCCCGGACCGGAGAGTTTACTAAGTAGACACTGCGGTGGATCGTTCTCACAGAGGTAGAAACTTTGACACGTCAGTAACGTAGTCTGACGGCAGGCGTCCGCGCACCCTTTTAACGTCGTGACGTCATTTAACACCTCGTCCGCACGCTCTGGGACAGAGCCGTTCACAATGTGGGTAAAATACACTGAAAACACGAATAGGGTTAGGGTTAGGCAGGATGATCATGGTTGTGTATTGTCAATCTCCCATGCAGAGTTGTCGTTCGTTCCTCTCTCAGACACCTCTGCAATGGGCTCACGTCAAGATTTTTTACGGAAATTTTAAAGTGTTATTTTAAGGATATTTTCAAATTAAAATAATACTTCTACATAAAATGAATAGACATCTACTAAAAAGACATATATTGAAGTAAATAATTAAAGATATTTAATTAATTCAAGCGCACTATTTTTGGAAGAATAACATAGTGATATTAATGCGCATCTGTAAATAAACATGGACGTGATCCACGAGGCAGTCACGAGAAAGTCACGTGGATCGAAAGTAGTCCCGACATTAAGTGAGCCAATAACAGAGGTGAATGTATGAGCCGATGGTAGAGAGTGGTGTATTGTGTGCAACCCAACCACAAACATTAACAAACGGTTAATTTTGTTTTTCGTTGCATTGGGTAGAATGTATTCCTTTAGAGCTTTTAACGCGTAATATATTTCAATATTTGTTTAATGTGATATCGGACCAATTTCGGTCAAAGTTCGGACCAGTTTCTTTTATCTTATGCAACTTAAACAATTATTGCTACTTGAAAAGAAATTGGCGAAATGTTGTTTATTGGTGCCATAAATACGTATGAAATATAAAACAAAACATCGTACCTGTTATTGCAAAATATGTCCTCTATGGATCACGCACATTAAACTGTTTTTAACTAAGAAACTCACGTGACAATTTATTTGAAATCACGTTACTTTACGAATTGACGTCGATATCTATTTTTAGCTTAAATTCCTGTCGTCTTATAGTAGTATTGTGTTACAGTTACTGCTTGGTACTCGTTAACTCTTCTAAAAGGTGGTACCCGACCGTTTAGACCAAAGTTTTTCTCTTCTCAAATAACCAAATAACACTTATACCTGAAAGTGTCCTGCAAAATGATGCTCACTGATGCCTGAGATCTGTTTTAACTGTGAGTTATAAATCCCCACTCGTCATTGCAAACTGGCATTTCCTGAGCCACGTGGCACAGCTATCTATTTTTAAACTAAGAAAACCACGTGACAACTTACTTTCAATATCTCGTTATCTGACGTCGATATCTATTTTAGCAGAAACCATTATCATGCTTATTCATGGATTTGGAAAGGATGAACATTAAAAGTAATATTTTTTGCAATTGTACTGTCGAACACTATAGGCAGTGTTATTTATTAATTAATTTATGCAGAAATTATCAGAAATTCTCCGAAACAGTGAAAAAAAAGTTTTTTGCATTGGATATAGGCAAACTGTCTGATACGACCTCTAAACACGGTTCGCATTCGAATATCTGTGCTGATCACGTGGATGCAGTCATTTCAAATCAAGGCCAGGCAATTAGATTCTGCAGAAATATTGTAGATCGAAGATGATGCCATAATACCACTCATTATGCGTAATATTTATCCCATTTCACGTAAGTATATAAAAATAACCGGCATGAGTCAGATGAAGTTTGTATGTTTTAAAGGCATTTGGAATTGGAATGTGGCCTTATTTGAATTTATCTGGAGGTAAATGGGTTGAGGGAGGTAGTGAGGTTGGGGTGGATCTACCCGACTGGACACACCCTCAATATACAATGGTATCAGCGAATCGATGGGGATTCAATTTGACCAATGGCAGTGCAGTAGGGCTATGGGCATTAAGTGAGGCTTACTGTTTTACAACGTCTTCCCAATGACATCTTTGCGTACAATACTCAAAGTATGGGCTCCAGCTTTGATATCCGAGAATAGTGTTGTTTTTGTGAGTGGGGTCAAAAAGCCTCAATATGGTAAATGATGTTTCCAGCAATAAAATGGTTAAAGGCGATTGAAATGCCTTTCGTTAGATTCCCTGCCCCCTTTCTGGCTACCCCTAGCTGTTAATGCACACTGCTAGTAACTTCCACAAACATATTATCCTTCTACTGTGAAGCCGGATAGTGTCACATTCCAATTCCCAATGCCCTTAGAACCTTTACATTGTACTTGTACATTGTGACATTGTACTTGTACATCGTGCACATTTGAGTTTGGTAACAATAATCATATTGATGCGTTCTTTTGTGTTCTTAAATATATATCTAAACAGATACAAGGGCAGCTTTTGCGGAAAAAGTCATAGGTAGGAAGTGATAAACATTAGTCCGAGCAAATCTTGAGTTGACCCGGTCTTGAAGTGCATAGTTTTTATGGTGATTCTGTTAAAGGACATGTTGTGGATGACTAATCTGAATGATGCCCACCTGTCATCGTTGAGAGTTTTGAGAAATTCAAGATGGCGGTCAAGATGGCCGCCACTTGGATGATCATCTTAGTAAGTGGACTTGATCAATGTATTCATTTGTACTCAACACTTGAAAAATTAGTTTCATTTGTTGTATTTGACTCGGCATTAAAAAACTTAACCCACCAATGCCAGACCCACCTGACCTTCACCAATATTAATTTTTGCCCGGACTACCGGACTACGTACAGTACTAAACTAACAACGCGGGTGATGTATCCGTTTTGTTTTAGTTTGTGTGTGTGTGGTTGTGTGTGTGTGGTTATGTGTGTGTGTGTGTGTGTGTGTGTGTGTGTGTGTGTGTGGTTGTGCGTGTGTGTGTGTGCGTGTGTGTGTGTGTGTGTGTGTGTGTGCGTGTGTGTGTGTGTGTGTGTGTGTGTGTGGTGTGTGTGTGTGTGTGTGTGTGTGTGTGTGTGTGTGTTGGGGGATGGGGGTTGTTGTATCAAAAAATAAAATAAAATAAACAAACACAATTTAAAATCAAGGCAATATTTTATCAAACAACTCGTAATGCATAGACATGAATTCTTCTAAACTGGAGTTTGGGTTGCTAATGAATGAAATAGCGATATAAAACTTTTAATTATTGTCAAATTTTGTCTTAAAATAGCAAAATATAAAGAAACGATAGTTATCCGTATGGCAAACATTTGGCGTCCAGCTATTATCGGTGGCGGATGACAAATGACAACCGTTTAAGTAGAACTACCGGCATAACAGCTGGTCAGGTGGAAGACCGCTCCAAATGAAATTTTCGTCTTGACCGGGACCCGAATTTACGCCATGAGGTGGGTGGGAGCGAAAGGCCAAAACCTACGAGTGTGAGACTCTATCCCCGAAGCCACGGTCGCCATCTTTTTGTGTTTTATGCAAGTCAAACTTCAATTTGACCAATGGCAGTGCAGTAAGGCTATGGGCATTAAGTGAGGCTTACTGTTTTACAACGTCTTCCCATTGACATCTTTGCGTACAATACTCAAAGTATGGGCTCCAGCTGTGATATCCGAGAATAGTGTTGTTTTGTGAGTGGGGTCAAAAAGCCCCAATATGGTAAATGATGTTTCCAGCAATAAAATGGTTAAAGGCGATTGAAATGCCTTTCTTTAGATTCCCAGCCCCCTTTCTGGCTACCCCTAGCTGTTAATGCACACTGCTAGTAACTTCCACAAACATATTATCCTTCTACTGTGAAGCCGGATAGTGTCACATTCCAATTCCCAATGCCCTTAGAACCTTTACATTGTACTTGTACATTGTGACATTGTACTTGTACATCGTGCACATTTGAGTTTGGTAACAATAATCATATTGATGCGTTCTTTTGTGTTCTTAAATATATATCTAAACAGATACAAGGGCAGCTTTTGCGGAAAAAGTCATAGGTAGGAAGTGATAAACATTAGTCCGAGCAAATCTTGAGTTGACCCGGTCTTGAAGTGCATAGTTTTTTATGGTGATTCTGTTAAAGGACATGTTGTGGATGACTAATCTGAATGATGCCCACCTGTCATCGTTGAGAGTTTTGAGAAATTCAAGATGGCGGTCAAGATGGCCGCCACTTTGGAGGATCATCTTAGTATGTGGACTTGATCAATGTATTCTTTTCTACTCAACACTTGAAAATTAGTTTCATTTGTTGTATTTGACTCGGCATTAAAAAACTTAACCCACCAATGCCAGACCCACCTGACCTTCACCAATATTATTTTTGGCCCGGACTACCGGACTACGTACTGTACTAAACTAACAACGCGGGTGATTATCCGTTTTGTTTTAGTTTGTGTGTGTGTGGTTGTGTGTGTGTGGTTGTGTGTGTGTGGTTGTGTGTGTGTGTGTGTTGTTGTTGTTGTTGTTGTGTGTGTGTGTGTGTGTGTGTGTGCGTGTGTGTGTGTTTGTGTGTGTATGTGTGTGTGTGTGTTTGTGTGTTTGTGTGTTTGTGTGTGTGTGTGTGTGTGTGTGTGTGTGTGTGTGTGTGTGTGTGTGTGTGTGTTGGGGGATAGGGGGTTGTATCAAAAAATAAAATAAAATATACTTACACAAATGATCGGTGTTTTCTACCAGGTTTAATGACATATAGATGTTCTTGTCGTCGTAGTCGAGGCTGACTCGCTGTATCCGGAAAGGTGAAATATGTGTCACGAAGGAAAGTTTGAAGACGGCCTCTAGTTGGAATAACTTGGAGGATGTCGTTAGAAACGGATTATATTGTCCTGTAATATTGTCAAACTAGCATTTTACTCGATTCTTAAAATAGTAATATTTGTATAAAATAGTATATAATTTTAATAAAAACAGAAATAAAGCCTTAATGATTTAAATATATCATACAATCAGATTCTCAATTTTACACATACTAAAGTAAAGAAAATTCATACAAAAACCGCCGCAGCGAAAAGTAATATTATTAACTAGAAGTTTCTCTATTTCCTTTTTTTGTTAACAAAGTTTGGATCTCTAGCGAAATGATGTGCCGAATGTTGTGCTAGCATGACATTCACACTTGGTCACATCGAATGTCGAGCTGAATGTTTTGCGGAATGTTGTGCTAGCATGACATTCACACTTGGTCACATCGAATGTCAAGCTGCATGTTTTGCGGAATGTTGTGCTAGCACGACATTCACACATGGTCACATCGAATGTCAAGCTGCATGTTTTGCGGAATGTTGTGCTAGCACGACATTCACACTTGGTCACATCGAATGCCGAGCTGAATGTTTTGCAGAATGTTGTGCTAGCACGACATTCACACTTGGTCACATCGAATGCCGAGCTGAATGTTTTGCGGAATGTTGTGCTAGCACGACATCCACACTTGGTCACATCGAATGTCGAGCTGAATTTCGTGCGGAATGTTGTGCTAGCACGACATCCACACTTGGTCACATCGAATGCCGAGCTGAATGTTTTGCAGAATGTTGTGCTAGCACGACATTCACACTTGGTCACATCGAATGCCGAGTTGAATGTTTTGCGGAATGTTGTGCTAGCACGACATCCACACTTGGTCACATCGAATGTCGAGCTGAATTTCGTGCGGAATGTTGTGCTAGCACGACTTTCACACCTGGTCACATCGAATGCCGAGCTGAATTTCGTGCGGAATGTTGTGCTAGCACGACTTTCACACCTGGTCACATCGAATGCCGAGCTGAATTTCGTGCGGAATGTTGTGCTAGCACGACATTCACACTTGGTCACATCGAATGTCGAGCTGAATTTCGTGTGGAATGTTGTGCTAGCATGACAATATATAATATTTAATATATCATTATTATAATTATTGTTATTGTGATTATTATTATTATTATAATTATTATTATTCACGCGGTTGTTGTTGTTATTACCATTATTATACTTCTTCTTGTGGTTATTCTTCATCTTCATTAGTTTATGTCAACAAAGTGGACTTATAGAAAAAAAAAATAGAAAAAAATACGAAAACATAAAAACACCTTCAATATACGTACCAGGAAAGCGAATCTGCACATGTTTTATTTGATCCTCCGTAAAACAGCTATCTATATCAAAGATGCCAATGTCAGGGTGACCGCTTTGGAAATCATAGAAGTTAACCTCCATGTAAAACGGATCCTAGTCATAATACATATAAAAATTAAAATGAAAAATAATTATAAAAGAAACCTTCACACGTCCTCTTCGCCAGTATTTTTACAGTTTCTAAATACGTACAATGTGACAAGGTAATTCTTATTTTTAAAAATGAAATTAACTCCAACTTTGTTAACCCAATTATTTTTACAAAATGTGTTTAATGAATAAAGGAATAGAAATGGCAGCATAAAGATGCTCAAACAGGCGTGTGAGACTAGACTATCGCCACAAGCCCATCTTGACAGATACAACGCTGATGCTGTTGACGACGAATGGTTTTGTTTACTCTCTCCTTTCACCTTAAGGCAAATGCCGTTCAGAAATGGTGTTTAATTAACACCTCGGTCAGAAAGAAAGAACTCATTATTTCGCTACTTGTGCAGCCGAATTAGTGTGAGATAATGTGAAAGAAGGCATAAACGAACGCGAAGTCCAAAATTTTAGGATTTTCTAACATGCACCATGCGTAACCTTCAACTAAACTTAATACAATTACGGTGGTAGAAGGTTTCCTTTCATTAAGCAAATGAACCACCTGCAGACATGAACTTTAAAGAACTTTAAACCACGTATTCGATTGGAAAAATTCAGCTTTTATAATAGTGCTTAAAGAGTTCAATGAAAACATGCATATTTGTACTACTTTTAAGCTATTCAAACGCAATCTTTAATTCAAGAGAACACTCGAAGAATTTTAATTGTTAATATACAACTTGCAAATTAAATATTCCAAATGGCAATGTGATTACAGTTGTATGTCACACGAGCAGCCATGACAGGCACTACATCGAGATATTTTCAAATCAATATTTATAGATAATCATAAACGAAACAAATACCTGCATGTAGTATTAAAAAGTTGTGTTTTCCCCAGGGTCTGTCCCCACCAAAAATCCACGGATGCCACCATACTAAATATTTTGGTACAATGTATTTAAAAATGATCTTCATGGTATCTTGACAACTTACATTAAGAATTGTGATGTCCAATCTGATTGGCTGATCGAATGCTCCCAGGTACCCGTCACTTATCTCCGACCAATTGTCCTGAAGTAGGATGTCATTTAACATTAAAATTAACGCGCACCAACGTTACTAAACGTGACGTGACGTGACGTAGCGTACCTTAAACTTACGTAACGTAACTTGACAAACTAAACTAATTCACATGGTCTATACAAACTAGCGGCTCCGGGGGTGGGGCCGGCGCGCCCCATTAAAATTTCCGGACTATACATTTATTAACGTTTCAAAATAACACGTTAAAACTTGTAAATACTTATTCATAAACACATTATTACCAATGAAATACAAGATTTTATAGTAAAACACAAATAAATCTAGTTTAAAAAATATCTCGACAACTCATTGTGGGTTCAGTTCAGGTGCACATGAAATTGGGACAGCAGCGTTTTAACGCTCTGATGCTACTGTTCTGTCACCGTGACATTGAACTGGACATTGGTCAAATCATTGAGTTATGCAAGGAAATATCCTCGGCGAAAGCTTCTCATGGACCCTTTGTCATAATAAAAATATGACTTGTCTTTGTTTAGCAGTTCTGAAACCATAATACCCCCAAACATGCCCACGCGGCCCATTCTCCTTTTAGAAGTCGCCCTACATTTGTAGTCAATCAGAAGCTATGAAAATTCAAATTCCTCGGCGATTTATTTCAATAAAACTCCTTTCTATTTTCTGTCTTACAATGAACAAAATGGATCGATGTATTTTACTAAATGGTTTTATTTTCAACTGCGCATATGCAACAAACCATGTATTCTGGCTTGACTCCTCCCCTTGTGACGTCAAGTTTGAACACTAGACGATTGACAGTTTGATTGACAGTTTTATTGGGCGGATTACATGTCATTTCGTTAGAACAGGGAGAAGTAGGCGGTGACTTCTAAGTCGGATAGAATCTATTAAGACGTTTCCATGGAAAATAGAAGCCTGCACTCACTGCGCTGATTTCGGCTTCTATTTTTCTATAGAAACGTCTTAATAGACTCTATCCTATGCTTAGTAATGTGTACAAGTTTACAAAACTGAACTTTCTATCCATCTTTGCAATAGAAGTTTAAAACTTACCGCCAGAAATGCATACCGAAACACCGAGTTGACCTGGCCTGTGTGATTAGAGATTCTGAAGTCGGTCCGGATAGACTCAAAAACGTTGCACGTCATACCCCGTATAGTTTGCTGTATGGGTGAAAAATTAATTATCATTATCAACATCAACATCCTCATCATCATCATCATCATCATCATCATCATCATCATCATCATCATCATCATCATCATAATCATCATCATCAGTATCATCATCATCGACGTCGTCGTCATCGTCATCATCGTCATCATCAGCAGCAGCATAACCATCATCAGCATCATCATCGCCATCGTCGTCATAATCATGATCATCATAGCCTTCTCAGTCGTCATCGTCGTCATTATCATCATCTTCATCATAAAAAATTACAATCGCCAATAAAACCAGCAGACGCACCTTCCCCGATGTCATCAGTTTCAACGCAAACTGCCTACTATAAAAATACCCATTTATTCTTTAAAAAAAAATCATTATTCATCAAGAGATTTGAGACAACTAACCTGGCCCACAAATGTATAGGTATCGTCGATACGGAAAAACTTAAGGGGTGTTTCCATTTCCAGGCCGAAGATGGAACTATTTGAGGCGGAAGAGTTTGACGTGCGGTTCCACTCAGCTCCCATGTCATTGGCGGTAATTGTTGTTGTCGTGCAATTCTGCTGAACTCTGTCAATGATGTACTTTATACCTGGGTGGAAGAAACGTTTACCTTGTAAAGGATGTTCTCAATTTATCATTGGGGCGTCACTTGTCGAGCCACCGACTACTCAGCTCCTCACCGCGTGGGTTTGAATCCCGGTTGGTGTAAAAACTTTCATGCTGGAAGGTTTTCCAGCTTACCTGCGGAGTGCCGGTGTACTTGCCCGGACAAATATATATGGTCTTCCTTCACTAATAATTAGCTGGACGTGACCTGTATGACCGTTATTATGCTGGTGCTATGTAACAAAAACAACAAACAATTTTAGAGTACCGTATCCAGATAACTGAAATACTGTTGGTGGGACGATAAACCCAATAAATAAACAAAACAATTTTAGAGTTGCTATTTCAATTGGTATTCATGTCGAATTTTAACTTAATCTTGTTTACTTTCTGAAATGTCCTGGTGCGTTTTTGGCGTGTATTTGAACAAAAAGGATACACGTTTACTTGTTTATTAAGTTGACTTTGTATATGATATATATTCTTATATAAGATTTGGGAATTTTAGGCGGGTTCGTGCGTCTGAACCGTCTCCGTCTTAATTCCCCGGATAATTCTTAGTGTTCGGATAGCTAAAATTTGGAAGATATGATATCTAAATCAGTGGCTATTTCATAAAGAAAAAATAAATATGCATTGTTGCTGTACCTGTATTAAAATCCTCAATGACTGTGAGCGGGTTTGTGGTATTGTATGGCACCCTTGCTTTCCGGAAGTGAATGTCGCTCCGGAGAAGTTTGAACGAATCGTCGTACCAGATCTGACAGGAGAAGAGAACAAAGGTAAATATTCGCACACATGACAGAGGAAATTACATTTTACGGCGTCGAAGTTATAGTTTGGCAGAGTTTATTAAACATGCAATTCATTTGTATCCGTATCGATTTACGACTTAGTTCGTATGCATTCGTCAAGATTCGCCGCTTCAAATGATGATGATATGAATGGTAAGGTAGTGATGGAGTTATTTCTAACGGTTTGTAGTGCAGAGGTAACGTACTGACTTGTGAATCTAAATGTATAACCAGTATTCCTCATAGAACGTTCCTGAAAATACTTTGATACTTTCACTTTCTTCAAACTCCTACTCTGTGACATGGTTATAGACTGAATGACATGCATAAATGAAAACGCCAACTACAGTCTGTAATACGGTTCTCAGCACGTAATATTTGTAAAATCATCGAGAAATTTGTGCGATTTTTGCACACAAGTATTTGTACAGCATGTACCAATTATGTTTAAATTGAAAAACAAAAAACAAAGGCATATTGAGGATCGAACTCTTTACCGCTCGATTGTGAGGCGGTACGCTTAACCACTATACCCAGCGTTTGTATTGGTATTGCTTGTCCTATTGACAACAAGCAAAGTAATATATTCGTGAATTTATCGAGATTTTTACGGAAATCCACGACTATGCATACAGTGCACGTTGTCAAACTATATCAGCGCTAACTTGAAAAAACACGTGACCATAGATAGTTTCCACATCAGTGAAAATCCCTTATCTTGGCAGCAATCTTTGATGGTAACTTCAAGGGCTTTTCATATGAATTGAATAGAAGGGTAAATTTTATTTTCTTGTAATTTCTTCATTTGTGGTCCGAAAATTAAATTGATTTAAATGTAAAAGTAAAACAATAAATTGTTTTCAAAATTAAAACACCCGAAGGCTTTCTCGTTTTAATATACCTACAATGGTAGTGTTATCGTTTTAAGAACTATATAAAAATATAAAAATCTCTTTCAAATCGTGTTAGTCAAAGCCACTGTATTTGTCAATGTCACCGAAGCGGCATACTGTATTCTAAAAGGCACGTGATCTCAAATGTGGACGAGACACTAGTATTAGCAGCTCCTCTAGACAGAACACAAGAAACTTAATCAAATCGATATAAATATGGTGCAATATGTCAATTAAAAACTGAAGAAACTGCTATATGTCTTGCGCTCCGAGTTTAAAAACTCTCAATGAAAATCAAACCAGAATTTAATTGCAAATAGCTTGTAATTGCAACAAATAATTGTTTGTGCATTAAAATAATAAATACAATTCAGCAAAATACAGTTACATCCCTGTTTTCTAGGCCACTCTTTGCCTTTAAAACATAAACGTATGTGCAAATATTTACAGCTATGGCATACAAAATGCACATCACAACAACGGGCAAACCTTTGCGCTCTGACAGACATTGGTAACTGACGAAATATATAACAAGAGGTGGTGAGGGCGTGGTCAAGTTGTTTGAGTCGCCG